>JAGFNQ010000452.1:606732-707696 GCA_024364735.1 Boesenbergia rotunda
CACCAAAGAGGGCATGGGTACCTAAAAGAATTTTAAATGATGCTTGTGGATCACAAATTTGGGTACCAAAAGAGTATGTTTTTCATGTTGTATAGGTAAAGGTGAAGGAGACCTCAACTATATGGATAGTAGATAGTGGATGCTCAAGACATATGACCGGAGATGTGAATAAGTTCACTACTATTAGCTACCTAAGAGAAGGGACGGTCTCCTTTGGAAATAGTGAAAAATTGAGAATTATTGGTAGGGGCACCATTGAGGTATCTCTTACAATTTCCATACATAAGGTACTCTTAATTAAAGACATGAAGTTTAACTTACTTAGTGTGACTCAGTTATGTGATGCGGGATTTAGAGTTAAATTCCATGATAGAAAGTGCCTAATTAAATATAATGAGTCAAATAATGTCATATTAGAAGGTATAGAGAGGCCAACTTGTATTATCTTGATCTTGCTTATGCTACTAACAATTTGGCTAAGTGTTTTATGTCTAAAGAAGAAGAAGGGTGGTTGTGGCACCGGAGGCTTGGACATGTCAACATGAGAAGCATTGCAAGAGTGGCCAAGGAAGAATTAGTGAAGGGACTACCTATGATCAAGTATGAGAAGACCAAATTGTGTGATGCATGCCAAGAGGGTAAGCAATCAAAATCATCACACAAAGGTAAAACCCTAACCACTACTACTTTACCATTAGAGCTTTTACACATTGATTTGTTTGATTGCCATAGTACTCCCTCACTAGTAGGGAGTAAATATTGCTTAGTTATAGTAGATGATTTTTCTAGGTTCACATGGGTTTTCTTTATGAAACATAAGGACGATACCTTAGAAATTTTTATAGGGTTTAGTAAAAGGGTAGAAAATGAAAACACCTCAAAATTAACCGAATTAGGAGTGACCACGGTGGGGAGTTCTAAAATTCAAGTTTCTCACAATTTTGTGTAGAAAATGGATACAAGCATGAATTTTCATGCCCAAGGACTCCTCAACAAAATAAGGTAGTTGATAGGAGAAACATAGCCCTACAAGAAGCTGCTAGGACTATGCTTAATGCATATTCCCTTCCTAGTTACTTTTGGGCCGAAGCGGTTAACACCGCTTGTTACATTCAAAACAGGGTTTTGGTACATAGGTTCCTAGGCAAAACACCCTTTGAGTTGTGGAATGGGAGAGTTCCACAAGTCCACTACTTTAGGGTCTTTGGATGTAAAGTCTATATTTTAAATACCAAAGATGACCTAAGAAAGTTTGAGTCAAAAGCCGATGAGGGAATTCTAGTTGGGTATTCATCAACTAGTAGGGGTTATAGAGTTTACAACAAAAGGACAAAAGTGATTGAGGAGTCCTCAAATGTTAACTTTGATGAATCGACAAGTACCTACCCTAGAAAAGCCTCAATTGATAAGGATATGGAAGAAGTCCAACCCCTTGACCAAAGAATCCAAGACCTACATCTGGAGGGCAATGATCAAGGGGGAGTAAGAAGTACCCTAGAGGATGAGGAAGAAGTAGTCAATGAACCCACAACCTCTAGGCCCTTGAGACATCACCAAGATCACCCTATTGACCAAATAGTGAGTGATGTCACTCAAGGAGTAAGGACTAGGTCCCATTTCAGAGACCAAACTAGTCAAATAGCCTTAATCTCTCAATTAGAACCTAGGTCTATTGATGAAGCATTGAGAGATGTAGATTGGGTCTTAGCCATGCAAGAAGAGCTAAATCAATTTGAGAGAAGTGAGTTTGGGAGTTGGTTCCTAGGCCCAATGATTGCACCATTGTAACCACAAGATGGGTCTTTAGGAACAAACTAGATGACCAAGGTAAAATCACTAGGAACAAAGCTAGATTGGTAGCTAGGGGGTTTAACCAAGTTGAGGGATTGGATTATGATGAAACTTATGCCCCCGTAGCTAGATTAGAGTCCATTAAAATTCTACTAGCCTATGCCGCTTTTCAATTGCTACTGTTTTTATTGTTATTTGTGTCTGGTATTTTATCCTTAAACTTAAACATATTGCCACACATCAACAAGGGGGAGATTGTTGAGGCAATCGACCCTAGAATGATTGGAAGATCATTGTTTTGATGTGTGTGTGAATATGTTTAAGGTTAAAATGTTATGTTGTATTTGATATGTGTGATTGAGTTTGCAGGACTTGGAGAATCACACATAGTGAACATATCCGAGGGACGAGAGCCGAGGGAGGAGGACTCCAAGGGCAAGCCGGGAAGTGGACTTCAAGGGCACACGTGAAGGGTGGTATGGAGGCAAGCCAAGGGAAGACTTGTGTGCGCATCCGAGGGACGAGAGCCAGAGGAAGATAACTTCAAGGGGCGAGCCAAGGGAGTGGACCTGAAGGCACACATGAAGGAGAAGGTTCAGAGTGGCTGAAACTGAACTGAGAGGTAGGGCAGTCGATTGGCCAGAGGGCAGTCGACTGCCAAAACTCACAGAGAGTTTTCAGCCTCTAACCAGTCGACTGGTAACACCCCGAAACTAGCCGTTGGCTAGCAATTAATGCTAGACCAGTCGACTGCCCCAGGGGCAGTCGACTGGTGCGGGACTGGACAGACTGCGAGTTTGTCCTGTTCTCTTATAAAAAGAGGACCTTTTTGCAGGTGAACGGTACTGTTTCGTACTATAATGAAGTGCTGCTTGTGCAAAAAGTCTTCCCATCTTCCTCTCTCTTCAATCACTATATTCTGTAAAGAGGAAGACAACATTCTGTAAAGGTTTCTCTACCTGAAGTAGATTTTTCTTAGTGGAGGTGGAGTACGTGCGTGGATCCTTGGATTAGTCACCCATTTGGGTGGATACCAAGTAAATTCCGATTGTTAGCATTGTTTTTATTGTCCTTTGCATATTATTATTTCCGTTGCACTAACAATCTTGTAGAGAATTCGACGAAGTGCTATTCACCCCCCCTCTAGCACACCTGTCGATCTATCACTGTTTCGCCCATGTGTACCCCAAGTCGTTCCTGTTCCTCTTTCGTCCATGAATGGTGATGAGAAGGGAGGACCCAGAAGTCCCAGTCGTGGCCGAAAATTCAAGGATCCTAACCATAAGAAAGATGGCTCCCCGCTTACCCACCACGGGAAGATGGCTTCGAGTTAAGCGACCATACGGTGATGCTGAAGCGATAGGGGAGAACCCAGGCAAAGGAGTGATCTCCTCTATTGGATCCGCTGATTGTATCCCCTATTCTTTGTATTCCCTTGAGCTATCATTGTCCATGTATTTCCCGTAGAAATGAAAGAAAACACTTGTTACCTCTGATGTGTAAGCGCTTCGAGCAGTAATCAGATATTCTGCTAGTTTCACCTTTCTGAGGATGCTTGTTTCATATCTGGTAGGTTGTGTGTTAACCTTTCGTCCTTGAGCCCCCTCCAATTCCCAGTTAGAGGTGGTAGGGGCTGCGTAGATCATAGTTGGGTATCCGCAGCATCCAGACCAAGCCTAAGTACCCCGAGCATCCGCAGCACCGCGAGGCATTAGGATTTTTTTCCTTGGTCGAGTGTCTGTAGCACCCATACCAAGCCTAAGTACCCCAGGCATTCGCAGCATCGTGAGGTATTAAGGTTTTATGTTTCTTGGTTGGGCATCCGTAGCACCCAAACCAAGCCTAAGTACCCCGGGCATCCACAACACCGCGAGGTATTAGGGTTTTGTTTTTTGGTTGGGCGCCCGTAGTACCCAGACCAAGCCTAAGTACTCCGAGCATCCGCAGCACCATGAGGTATTAGGATTTTGTTTCTTGGTTGGGCGTCCGTAGCACCTAGACCAAGCTTAAGTACCCCGGGCATCTGCAGCACCGCGAGGTATTAGGGTTTTGTTTCTTGGTTGGGCGTCTGCAACACCCAGACCAAGCCTAAGTACCCCAGGCATTCGCAGCACCGTGAGGTATTAGGGTTTTGTTTCTTGGTTGGGCGTCTGTAACACCCAGATCAAGCCTAAATACCCCGGGCATCCGCAACACCGTGAGATATTAGGGTTTTGTCAGATGTACTGGCACTTTTGTGATGACACTTTCTTTTATTTCATGAATTCACTGCAAGGCAGCAAGGATACACAGGCGAGTACATAATATGCCACACAAATCTTACCGGGGGTGACAGGGTTGGAGACAATTGGCTTGCTCTGGCCCCTTGAGCTTTTTTGCCCTGTCCTCCTGTGAATGGACGCTTCCTCCAGTTAGCCTTCCTGCGCCCTCGGGTTTTTTCAAGACTCCGATCTGACTTCCCCACTGTAACATCGGCGAGACACCAGTTGATCCCCTTTGACTTCAACACTCAGTGGCCAACCGGGAATTTTATTTTCTGGTGGTAGACAGAGACCACCGCCTGGAAGACACTGAGCGCCCGGTGTCCCAAGATGGCGTTGTAGGATGAGGGAGCGTCCACAATCAAAAAGGGTGTCCGACTGGTCTTTTCGAGCATGTCGCTGCCCAATGATAGCGATAAGGTGATTTGCCCTATCGACTATACTCGATACTCGGTGAAGCCGAATAGCGGGGTCGAGACCGGAAGTAGTTTATCCTCGTCGATCTGCATCTGATCTAGAGCAGCCTTGTACAGGATGTTCACGGAACTTCCTGTATCCACGAAGATGCGCTTGACCTCATAGTTGGCGATGTGGGCAAGGATCACCAGGGCGTCTTCATGGGGAGCTTCCACCTCTTCCAAGTCTTCGGGGCCGAATGAGATCGTAGAGCCGTGATCTTGGCTCTGGCTCGTCCCAATTGCATAGTTCTCCACACGTTTGGTGTTGGACTTCCTTGCCCGATGGGAATCTCCTCCGGTGGGTCATCCGAAGATTACTCCCACATGTCCAGAGGGCAGGCCGCGTGCAGGGGTCTTGCCCTTCCTGGGATCTCTTTCCAAGGAGGGAGATCTGCAGGGTGCAGGCCCCCAACTCCTTCCCCTTGACCGCGATCGAGACCGGTGTCGGGTCTCATTTTCTCCCGACTGCCTCCATCTGGGAGAAAGGCTTCGCCGAGGGGAATTCCGGTGATACCCCGTCTTCTTCCACTTCCTCCAAGGTTTGGGGTCTGCCTCTTCACTCAATTTTTTCTTCAAGGCTTGATACTCCTCGGCAGAATATGTAGTACTGTCGTGGAAGCTGCAGTACTTCATCAGTGGCTTTGGCTACTCGGTGCCCACTGTCTCAACCAATTTCCGTCTACCAGCCCACTGGTCCTTCCTCAGGTGAAGGTCTTTTCCTCGGGTTGGAGCTAGGGGTTCCTTCCTTTCGGACTGGGTAACGGGTTGAGGGGGGACTCCGGCTGGTTCCTTGCGATGGGTGAATTGCACCTCCTCCACGTTGACGTGCTTGAGCGAACGCTCCAGCAGGTCATCGAAGCTGGCGAGGTGACTTCTTCACCAATGATCGAAAAAAATCCCCTTCCGAGAGCCCTTGGGTACAGGCGCCGACGAAGATTTCCGACGTCGCACTTGGCACATCTTATACCACTCGGTTGAACCGCTGGATGTACTCCTTGAGCGGCTCTTTCGGCTTCTTCTTGAGAGCGAATAGATTGAGTGTCGTCTTCTGATAGCGACAGCTACTAGCGAAGTGGTGGAGGAAGACGGTTCTAAACTCCATGAAGAAGTTGATAGAACCTGGGGGCAACCTCTGGAACCATCGTTGGGCTGCTCCGGATAGGGTGTTCAAAAACACCCGGCACTTTACACCGTCGGTATACTGGTGTAGGAGTGCTGCATTTTAAACTTACAGACATGATCTTCCGGATCTGTCTTCCCATCGTAATCAACAATCCTATGCCAGCAAAACTGCTTCGGCAAAGGGTCTTCTACAATCTCGGATGAGAAAGGAGTAGAGGGGTTGTAGTACCTTTACCAGAGGGGTTGGAGTATCTTTTATATCTGAGGTGGCTGCCCCACGAGTCTCCATGAACTTCGCCACGCCCCCTAATTTTCGGTTACAGATCACCTTTGCAACGGTCCACGCAGTCATTAAGTTCGGACCGTTACGATAATTATGGGTCATAATTATCTCGCAATAATCAGTGATGATTATTCGTAGATCCGAAGAAAAGAGGGACCATTACTTGAGGCCGAATGCTTCTTGGGCTCCGCTCCCCCAAGGTGATCTCGGGGTCTTCTGGCCCTAGGGGTCCGGGCATTTTGCCTTCCCGAGTTGGTCTCGGGGACCTAACCTCCCGAGATGATCTCGGGAGCGCGCCTTCCGACTTTATCTTCAGGGTGTATCTACCCGAGGGGATCTCAGGGGATCCCCTCCTCGAGAAGGTCTCGGGAGTTCCGGAAAAAGAGTCATTCAGACTTGATGCATCTTGCCACATAGCTTCTTCAATCCACGTGTTAGCTACGGGGTGCTCGACCCCATCAACTCCTTTAAATTTTGCTAATTTAATTTATTTTAGTGGAATATTAAGAAACACAATTATAAATATTTTTAGTACTTTTTAATTTAATAAATAATATTAACTTTTTATCTACTACTTTTAATGTCGAATATATATATAGGCGAAAGTGAGATTTATATTAGAAATTATATTAGAAATCATTATTTAAAATTTATAAAATTCTAAGCTAATCAAGATAAAATTTATTTGTGTTAAGTTATTTTAATTTCAAATTAGAAATTTATAAGATTCTAAGCTAATCATGTTAAAATTTATTCGTGTTAAGGTTATTTTAATATCAAATCAAGAGAGAAAAGATGGAAATAATATTCTATCATTCTTTAAGCCAAAAATTGATATAATCCTTCATCGTCTGAGAATGCCAAGACTAATACATCCATTCCTAATGAGGTGTACAATATGACAAATAAAATATCATAAATAAGGGTTAAACTGAAAATAATCTTATTGAAAATTTTAAATTTTTTTTGAAATATTTGCAGGATAAATGGGCACGAGATAGAGTATTTTCGAATTATTTGAGAAAATATTTAATTTTTAAAATTTATTATATATATATATATATATATACTCCTTCCTTTTCTTTTGCTTCTCCCGTGCCCTAACTCATGCCCTAACCTCCCACCAACTCCTTCCCACTCTTCTTGCTCTTGCGATTCCAAGCCGCCTTAACATCGAGCCGCCGACCCCTCTCCCTCTTCGACGTTGCAGCTCGATCTTCTTCTCCTCATCATCTCTGATGGTGATTATTGCCCCATCTCCTGATCTTCTTCGTCTTTGATTCCTTCGCTTGAGGTCGAATCAGTGACGCTGGCTGTCGGGGAACCATCGTCGATTGATCCACTGTTACATCTCTTCACCGTTCAGTGCTCCCGATTGCCTTGTTGCAGAGCCAATTGGTGCCACTCTTTCTCATCCCCACCGGGTGCCGCAACATCGTCGGAAACAACTATCTTAGTCGTGTTCTTTGGCCACGTAGAGGTGAAGTGTTAGTAGGAGCCCTAGAACCAATTATGTGATGATTGACTAGAGACTTTTTGTATCATATTCTATCATTAATAAAGGCATGTTTGGTTATTATACTTTATATTTGTGTCAAATAACTAAGTATAATAATGTCCTTTGGTAGTATGTTCTTATCTACATCATATCGATTGGTTGAATCGATAGTGAGATGATATAGAGAACACTACACTAAACTATTCCTAGTCAAGCATTAATATTCAAGGACAATATTAATGCATGGAGACTAGCATGTAGGTCAATTGATGGCTTGAGCTCACAAGTCATGGATATATGATATCAAGTTGACACATGAGTATACATTAGAGAATGTATACTGAATTGACCCGCCATGAGAATGTTTCATAGATTGTCATATAAGTGTCATAAACTTTCTCATGTGACTATTAGTATGAATAATCCTTAGATCTGAAGTCACTACGGTTCCCTACATAAGGAGTTATGTACTTTGGTATCGTCAAACGTCACCCATAACAGGGTAGACTATAAAGGCAATCACTGGGTATGTAATGAATTATGCGGAGTGATGTGAGTGATGTAGATGAGATCTATCCCTCATATATGGTGGGAGTGATATCTGTGGGCCCCTTGATCGAGTAGGACTATTAAAACGCATGACCATGCTCAAATGAGTCAATATGAGATATTGAGCCATTTATTTCAGTGAGTCTATTCGGGGATCAAGAAACACAAAGATTGATTGAGGATAACATAGTTTATTTCTCATTGGTCAATCTAGATATCAAGGATAGAAGGATAAGTCATACATTGTCATAGTTACGAAGGTTAAGTCGAATCTCGACTTTCTTGTCACTTGGGTAGCAATGATGCATTACTAGATGCCGCTCATTGCTTATGTGTCTAAAGTGGTTTAGACACATTGCCAATGTTACGAGAATCTATTGGGCACACACTAAGGGCACGATGCTTCGAAGATTAATTGATATTAGTTTAACTAAGATTTGATCCAAATTAGATTAATTAAGTTAACTCAAGTGAATCCAATTGGATTATGGGATTGAGATCAAATTTGAATTTGACTCATTTAGATTAGACTCAACTAATTTTGAATGAGATATTAATTCATTAAAATATTTAATAAGTTAATAATAGAGGAAAATGAAAAGTTTCTCTTCATTGGATGAAGAGAAGTTGAAGAGCCACATGAGAAAATGTGCTCTAATTGGATTTTTATTGGCATTAATGGAGGGAAGCTAAAGGGGCAAGAACTCTTCATATTCATGGGATGAGTATAAAAGAGTTTTTCTTTCATTTGGATGGAAAACTTGTCATTTTTCCTTCCCCTCCTTCTCTTGGCCGAAAACTCTCTTCTCCCTCTCCTTCTTGCTTTGTGATCTCCTCTTGTGGCTAACACCACAAAGACGATTCTTCTCTGAAGCTTGAGAGAGCGTGTTCGTGTAGATACACATAGAGGTACGGACACTTGAACGTGCAAGAGATCTGACATACCTCAGAAAAACGGGATAAGCGAAGGGCACGTGCCAAAGGTATACCTATATGATAGAAATTTGTAAATTAACTTTGTATGAGTTTTCTTTCGCATGGATTGCTCGTGGGATCTATTATTTTCACTGTAATTTTTAAATATTTTTGCATATAGATCCCTACATGAAGGATTGGAATCAAGGAGGGCCTCATCAATGAAGGGATTCTTTCTCTCCCTCGCTGCTCACCTGCCTTGGATCGGAGCAACCGGATTTGGACAGAGGATTTCTTGTCGGCGCTGGTCTAGGTAAGGTTTCGCTAAGATTTTTTCGGTGTTTTCCCATCCTGGATCACCGCGAGTTGTAGGGTCCATGCCAAGTCTCATCCCCGTCCTTTCTGCAGTTTCCTTGGGGATTCTCGAAGGGTGAAATTGCGATCTGTTATCCCTGTTGCTGGGATTGCTATCTGCACAGGCAAGGGGGAATCATGTACATAGACTTCTAATTGGGTAAGGAAGGTTGATTTTAGGTTTCCTTTGAGTTGTTGATTGGTAGTATAGTTTAGAATGATTTTAGTTTGGAGTTTTGATTCGCTACTGAGAGCTCCTTATTGATGGTTCTGTTTTCGATCATGCTAGTGTAGGATTGGATGGATACTGTGTTAATCTAAATCCTAGATGGAGTTTTGTGTAAAACCTGGGACCTTAAAGCTATGCCCTGAGTGAAATCCTTGGGTTGAGGTGTTATGCCAAAGGTAGATCTCAATGTAGAGATTAATGTGTGTTTTTGTTTCCCTTCTTGTGATCCTTGCTACTATGAAGTTTTCGTGAGGTGCCAAGACTTTGAGAAATACTTCTCTGATTTAACCTAATGATTTAATCTTAATAATTGAGTTAAGAAGGAACCCATTGTTGATTTTAGGTTTTATTAAGTATATGTTGTAATTGATCCTAATTATGTTTAGTATTTAGTTTAACTACTTTAATAATTTTATAAATAGCTAAATTATGTTCTTGATACAGGACTCTAATTCGGATACGTATTGTTGATCGTGGGAGATTCTCTCTGATACATAGACATCATTTACGAGGTAGGTACTTCTCCTTTGATTCTGTAGTTCTTTTAACTTAGATTCATGATTATTCCATTATTTGAGTAGGTTGGTTTACCTTAAATCTATTTTGTTTGTTTTCCTGCTTAATACTTATTCTTGCTTAATATACAGTCTCAACTCTTGGTTTCTGATCTAAAAAGTACCGCTTGTACGCTTGTACTTTAGAACTATCATTTGACCTATCTAGGATTTGGTTGGTATTACATATATCATATCCAGTAGATTAGTGACATGTTTTGGTATTGATTGAACACATGTGTATTGTATTGATTGCATGATTTTGGTTTGATTAAGGTTGTACATATCAGTAACATGCACCATAACATTGTTTGTATGTTGACGACTACTAGCTCACTTGTGGTTGAGATCGTTCGTCGATCATATTTCCTATTGCGTCATGCTCAACTAGAGTTATGTTCAGCTAGTTGATACCCCCAGGTGTTAGAGTCACCACAAGTATTTTTGGAATTTTATAGCCACAGGTA
The DNA here is from genome assembly GCA_024364735.1 of Boesenbergia rotunda. Classification (NCBI taxonomy): domain Eukaryota; kingdom Viridiplantae; phylum Streptophyta; class Magnoliopsida; order Zingiberales; family Zingiberaceae; genus Boesenbergia; species Boesenbergia rotunda. Next base: position 617,214 of record JAGFNQ010000452.1, read on the forward strand.
TTATGACTTTTCATGCATAGCCCCAAGTATTATGGCTTTTTGGCATGGCCATAATTTTTAGCTCTTATATCTTGTCCACCCAACCTACCCAGTGTAGTGGTAGTTGGAGTGTGTACAGATCAGGTCATTGCATAATGTGCATATTATGCATTGTGTATTTTGCTTGTGTTTGCTATATTTGTTTAAGCTATGATTGTTGCATTTGATTTACATGCATATTAGATTATGATTTGCATTTATTATATGATCTAGATCTGCTCAGCAGTATGAGCAGTTTATTGAGGTTATGGGAATTTTTGATCATGTTCCTACGTGTTACATTTTTTTCAGGTATATTTATGTATTTAATTTATGTTTTTTATTTCAGAAACTGTATACTTTTGATTCTATATGCTTATTTTATCTTTTTATATACAATGCATTTATCTATGCTGATACCCGTAGAGTTCGCTAGGACTCACCACCCCTCATTTTTCTTTTGTTTCATGTAGTTGATAGTTGTATCTCATGCCACCAACAAAGGATTACATCTATCAGTCCCTGCTTAAGTATTTTTATTATTTTCGTACTTTCTTAGTAATCTTGTCTTACTTGTATCGCTTTAGGGGGCGCTTGGTATATATTCGGCAATAGGAATGGTAATAGATTTTGATTGAGGGTTTATTAGTTTAGTGATAACCTAGTGGGGGTTGGGTTATCAAATCAAGGGTATCATATCCATATTTTGATTCTGATTCCCGTATACCAAGCATCATAAATGGGAATGAAATAGATTTCATTCTCATTCCCGCCTTCTAAACCCACTTACCAAGCGCCCCCTTAGTTTTTTTTTATTACGGATTGTACTTTATTTTCTATGGACTTGGTATTGTGAGTAGTTTTATTAAGAGTTAGATTTACGAGTTGATAGATATTTATTAATTATGTGATTGTAGTATTTTTCTTTTTATTTATGATAGTATTACTAGTCGTGTTGGCTGTGCCATATTGTGTATTGAGAGATATGTATAAATGATTCAGATTGTCAGCCTTACAAGGGAGATGCTACCCGTTTTTCCAGTAAGCATGAACCTCTAGGGCGTGGCACGAGGAGTTCTAACTTCTTTCTAAATCTCAAAGAGTTGAGTTTGATGAAACTTCATTTGAACGAGATCCTGGATTACGTATTCCATGTGACTACTTCTTGTTAATTATTGTGATGAAATTAGACTAGCTTATATCAAAATGGTGTCATATGAATCTAAATTGCAAGAGTACCCATGGTCTGAATCAGCAAAGCAACATCATCAATTTTAATATGCATAATTTAAAAAAATTTCATGGTTAGAGTACTCTCCTTCAAAGAATGCAACATTTTATTTTCCGTGGTATCTTTTTGAAATAAGTGAAGGACAACAATTTGTATTTACAATTGAAAGGTTTAAAAGTTGGAAACACGTTAATGATGGAGCCAAGTATGCCTTTTTGTCTCATATGGGAAGTTATAACTTGATGCATAATAAATGTGCAAAATCTATTATTGATGTGATGAATATAACTCGACATATAAATAAAGTTATGAATCGAGAATTTTCTGAACAGATTCAAAAGAATCGATTAAGGCATGCAGCAACAATTGAGAACATTCGTTGGCTTAGTTTGTAAGCATATGATTGAGAGGTCATGATGAATATTCATATTCCCAAAATTATGGTAATTTCATTGAGATACTAAAATTTTTGGGAATGCGGAAAGTTAGTATTGACGATGTTATCTTAGAGAAAGCTCCGAGAAATGTAAAGTACACTCACCAGAAGTTCAAAATATTTTTTACATATTATTGGTAATAGAGTCAGAAATAAACTCCATGATGAAATTAGAGATTCTAAATTTTGTATTTTGGTGGATAAAGCAAAGGATGTATCTAACAAAGAACAAATGACTATAATTTTGAGATTTGTTGATGTCCATGGTTTTTTATGGGAGCATTTTTCCAAATTGTGCATGTTTATGACACCACAACTGCAACACTTAAGAAAGAAATATGTGATATCCTGACTAGATATAATCTAGAAATATATAATATACAAGGTCAAAGGTATGATGGTGCTAACAACATATGTGATGATTTTAATGGATTACAAGTTTTATTTTTAAAGATTACTCATGTACATAATATGTACATTACTTTGCCCACCGACTCCAGCTAGCATTAGTTGCAGTTGCTAAAAATGAAATCTCTATATGGTTTTTCTTTTCGAATATGACAACTATTGTTAATCTTACTACATCTTCTTCTAAACACAATGTCAAGTTACAATCTACTCAATTTAATGAAATTGCATATCCTGTTGGTGCTGGTAAACTCGAGATTGGGCAAGGAGTAATTAGATTGGTACTTTACATCAAGTAGGAACTACTCGTTGTAGCTCCAATTTTGTTTCTATTTGTGACTTAATAAATAAGTATAATGTAATTATTGATGTATTTGAAAATATTATCATTGATGGTTCCTCTATTTTGATGCATGTGGAAGCTAGTGATTGCTTAATAGTGATGAAGTCTTTTGATTTCATTTTTATTTTGGATTTGATGCATAAAATTATGGGGATCACAAATTACTTAGTCATGTCTTACAAAAAAAATCTCTTGATATCATAAATGCAATGGATTTGCTCTCTACAACTAAAGCACTTTTTCTTACATTGAGAAATGATAGTTTTAATATTCTTCTTTGAACACCTAAAAAAGACGCGTCGTTGCACCGAAAATGCTAGGGTTCACCGGAACCCCTAAAAAAGATGTGTTATTGCAGTGAGAATGCTAGGGTTCACTGGAACCCCTAAAATGGACGCACTGTTATAGCGAAAATGCTAGGGTTGACTGCAACTCCTAAAAAAGACGTGATGTTGCAGCGAAACGCTAAGGTTCACTGAAACACATAAAAAAGGATGCGTCGTTGTAGCAAAAACATATTAGGGTTCACTAGAACCCTAAACCCTAGCGACGGTGGTGAGAAGGGTCATCGAAAGAACCTTTTCGAGGTGGACCTAACTGGAGTTGGGATACGCTGTCGTTTGGGGGAGGGCTTGCATCTCGTGGGGTATGGGCTGGGCCAAGTGGATGACGTCTGGACTGCATGGGAAGGCGATGCGTCCGTGTTATCAGGAATCTTCTTTTTTCTCCAACGTCGGTGCCTTCCGTAATCGTCCTCGACGGAGATGTTTGTCCCATTCTTCTGTATCCCCTTCCTCCACCATGGCGCAACATCTTCCTCTTTGCCTCTCCTCTTCTTATTCTACAACGTGACTGATTATTCAGTTATAATCGATCCAGATGCATTCGAATTAACCAAAATCAAATAAATTAATTTTTATTTAACGTACTAAAATTTTTGATAAAAAAATAATAAATTAATCGTTAAAATATTAATTAATTCAATATAAATTTGAATTATTAAATTTTTAATAATTTATCGATTAATTTATAATTTTTTAAAAAATATATCGATTAATTTTTTTAATTTATCGATTAATTAAAGATTTATAATTTTTTTAAAAATTTATCAATTAATTTTTTCAATTTATATGATTTATTTGATTTAATCAATTTTAAATTTTAATTAAATTAATCAATATAATTATTTTTTAAAAAAATAAAATTTTGAAATAACTTAATCAAAATTTTAAATTTTATTGATTCGAATGATTTGTTAGATTTAATAGAACATTTGTTCATTCCTATTGATAGGGCACATCGAGGGCTCGAGGGGGGGGGGGGGGGGGAGGGGGGTTAATAGCTCACTTCTCTTGTTGATGATTTGTTGCATGGAAGACTCAAAGCAAATACTAACACCTCCTTCTTTACTTGGTATCCACATCCTTGAGCTGAATAATCCAAGGATTTACTTTCCTTACTTACAGATGCACTATGAAAACCTCCTTCATGGTGGCGGAGAAGCTTCATACAAGCAAATATGAGAAATACAACAAGAAACGCTCAAGCAAATACAAAGAAAATCGGAAATGATTTACAATACTAGGATCATGTTTGGCTTACCTTCTTCTTGCTTTGATCGACCTCTTGATGTTTGGAATGTAGCAATTGTAAGTACCCCAGGTTGATTTTGATGTGATCAACTGATTTAAGTTAGGTCCTGATGTATTTAATCCCTGTGTTAAGTGTTCAGGAACTTAGGAGCGTAGGAAGTCGAGCGGAAGATGCAGCGGTCGAGAAAGATGACACGGAGAGGGAGCCGATGGGCTCGGTGCATTCGAGGGACGCTATGTTCTGCGGAAGAGTACGCCGGTGGAGCAAGAAGGACGCGTGCGGCGTCCGAGGGACGAGAAATTGGGAGGAAGGACGCTCGAGGGGCGAAAGGCCAAAGTCGGGTTCGGATGAGCCTAACTCCGGTTGGCCGAAAATCACTCAAGAAGACCGGAAGACAGGCTAGAGAATGGTCAGTGGTTGCTGACCAAAACAGCTATTGTTGGGCGCCCGTGAGCACACGGGCGCTTGGGCTATCGGGCACCCGAGCACTAGGCACTCGAGCACTCGGGCGCCCCTATGCTATTAGGGGCCCAAGAGCCTAAGTTTAGCCGTTTGCGAACGTTGCTTTCTAGATAAGCATCAGGCCACGTGTCAAGCACCCAAGAGCTCTCGGGCGCTCTACGACTGCCATGTCAGCAAACGGATAATCTCTACTGGGGCTATAAATAGATCTCTGAAGCTCAGTTTCATTCATTCAATGATTTCTAAGCATTAACAAACAAGTTTAGAATAGTTTCTCTTTCTTTTTCTAAGCTTTCCATGTGTAAGAGGCTTCTCCTCCCGAAGGAGTTATATTCTGGAGAATCGAGTCATATTCAACCTTGGATTGGCAACCTCCCTGGTTAAAAACCAAGTAAATCTGATTACCTCTTTATTTATTGTTTACTTTATTTTTTTATGATATTTGTGTTCTAACTAACATCTTTGTTAAGTTCAAACAAGATATTGAGTTTTCTTTTTCAAGGGCAATTCACCCCCCCTCTTACCGACCTTCGATCACCCTTAATTGGTATCAGAGCAAGGACACTCCAGAAGGACTAACCACCATCTGAAGTAACAACAAAATGATCGGACCAGTCATCTACCTGACAAAGTTTGAGGGGGAGTTCACGAGTTACAAGAGCAAAATGCAAATTTTTTTTCAAAACTAATTTTGATTTAATTTTAATAATGAAAATTGGTTTTGTAGCTCCGAAGGATGCCGATAACAAACCTAAAGACGAAAGTCAGTGGACTAAGAAGGAACAGACTGACTTTGTGGCGAACGAAAAAGCATAATACCATTTGATGATCGTGCTCCCTGCACAAGAAGTCAACCGAGTCAGGAACTACTGATTAGCGAAGAAACTTTGGGAAAAGTTCCTTGAACTCCATGAAGGTACCTCCGAAGCCAAATTAGCAAAAAGAGATTTGCTTCGGAATTAGCTCAGCAACCTTCGACTGGAAGAAGGATAGTCAGTAGCACAACTATACGTTAAGCTGAAAGAGCAGATGACAGAACTCAACAATCTTGGAGAATTGGCAAGCAATCGGGATGCGCAAAGGTACGCATTGAATGCCTTCCCGAGAACCCCTAACTGGAACTCAATAATCGACGTCTACTACATCTCTAAGGACCTTGAGGTAAGTACCTTAGAGGAACTTTTTTCTATTTTAGAACTTCACGAATCCAGATGTGCAGGAAAAAGGAAACCGGACAACATCGCCCTAGGCACCAGAAGGATCCAACATAAAGAGGATTCTTCAGAAAATGATGAGAATGTAGCATATATGGTAAGAAAGTTGTCCAAGTATTTCAAAACTAAAAAATTTAACAAGGTGCAGGGTAAGAAGCAAAGAAAGATCTGATATTACAACTGCAACGAAGAATGACACATGAAGGAAAACTGCCCCAAAGTGAAGAATAAAGGAAAAGGGGCACAAAAGTCAAAAGTACACAATCTAAAGGCGACTTGGGACGAATCTTCATCGGAACACTCAGATCGCGACGAACACACTGGACTTGCTCTGATGGCTTCATACCAAGAAGATGAGAGCATCGATGAAGAGGGAGCCACCTCAGAGGACAGCTGTGACGAAAGGGGAACGTCGGACTTCAAAACGGAAATGGTAAGTGAGGTATGTTTTCTATCTCTTAATCAGTTATATTTTGGAATAATGAATATGATGAAATCCTGTGTAAATTAAAAAGAAAAAATATAGATTTGAAAAAATAATTATCATCTTCTTGCCTACTAGAAATGTATGATAAATTAAAATTTGAAAATGAAAATTTAAAAATTCAAATTGAAAATTTGAAAAACAACTATTCATATTCAAGAAATTCAAAATTTAAATATCATGGAAAACTTAATTGGTATTACAGATTTCATAGGGGCCAAATTGTAAAAATTTCAAAATCAGATGTTCCATCTAAATTTTTAATAAATCATGTTGGTAAAAATTTATTTTGGGTTCCTAACTATATTTTAAACTGTTGATTTTTTTGTAAATTAATTTTGTATTTAATGATTCATTTTTGGATAACTACTTGTAGGAAAGTTTGTTTTTTTTAAATAGTGTCATATCTACATTTTCGATTTTTTTTATAATCGAATTTATTATGATTTTAGAAAACTTATTCTTTAAACAAAAAAATGTGTTAAAAATATTTTTCCCTTAAACATGTTCAATTTTTGATATGATCAAAGGGATAGAGAGTTAGTGATTAAGTTAAGGGGTAGACTCTAATTTCATTTTTTTAGCGCTTACATTGTTATATATTTATCCATGTTTTTTTTTATTTTGTTTACCCTAACTTAACTCGAGTTGATGCACATCAAAAAGGGGGAGATTGTAAGTACCCTAAGTTGGTTTTGATGTGATCGACTGATTTAAGTTAGGTCCTGGTGTGTTTAATCCCTGTGCAGTGTCTAAGTGTACAGGAACTTAGGAGCGCAGGAAGTCGAGCGGAAGATGCAACGGTCAAGAAAGATGGCACGGAGAGAGAGCCGACAGGCTTGGTGCATCCGAGGGATGTGGAGTTCTGCAGAAGAGTACGTCGGTGGAGCGAGAAGGACGTGCATGATGTTCGAGGGATGAGAAGTCGGGAGGGAGGGCGCTCGAGGGGCGAAAGGCCAGAGTCGGGTTTAGATGAGCCTAACTCTGGTTCGTCGAAAATCACCCAAAAAGACCGGAAGATAAGCTGGAGAATGGTCAGTGGTTACTGACCAAAACAACCACTGTCGGGCGCCCGTGAACACATGGGCGCTTGGGCTGTCGAGCGCCCGAGCACTAAGCGCCCGAAAGCCTATGTTTAGCCATTTGTAAACGTTGCATTCTGGATAAACATCAGACCACGTGTCAGACGCCTAAGAGCTCTCGGGAGCCTTACTGTTAAAATACGAAAAATATTAAGGGCTAAATTGTAAAATGTCCGAAACCAGAGGCTGATGTTAGAAAAAAATCGGAAAATGGAGGGGGTTAAAATGTAAAAGGGTTCGAAGATATAAGATGTTGGTTCATTGCTTTCATTTGCCCTAGCACACGGCTCGAGCCGACTTTCTCATCTCCTCCTCTCCGTCTTCCATCGCTTTCTCGTCCGAACGGAGCTCCAAGGCCGGCGACCGATCTCCTGCGGTGATCAGGTGGCACCGGAGGGTAGCTTCCTTTGTCCCCCTTGAGTTGGATCGAGGTATTAGTTTTTCCCCTCTTCTCCATCGAGCGCAGATTGGGGTTTTGGTGTTCTTCTTCAGAAATAGGTTTTCTTTCTCCTCTTCGTTTTAGGGATTGGGTTTTCGGCGCTTACCTCCTTTCTTCTTACGCGATCTCGAAAGGGGGAGTCGAATCTTGAGCAGTTGGTTTGGTTTCGAAGCTGAGGAGCTCTGCCAGCACACACGCAGAGGTAAGTTGGACATTTTGGCACCTTCGTTGGTTCTTTTGGGTTTTACGATTAGGAATCTATTCTTGATCAAAAATTTAAGGTTTGCATCAGGTTTTAGTTCTTGCTGATTAATTCCTGCCATGTTTGAATGATAGAGAGTGCAAACGATTTGAATTGGTTAGGAACATTGTGTTACAGATTGGATCGATCCGAGTTTTGATATTTCAATCTCTGTTCGAGTTTGAAGTCTGATCTTGGAATTTGATGGGTGGTTCTGATCAAGTTCTTTACAATATAGTTCTGAGAAGTTGATTGGATTGCGGATAATTAGTATAGTAATCGGGTTGCCACTTTTCCATTTGGATACTCTGTTCTTGGATTTGTTTTCCACCCTTGCTGTGAGATTGTGGGATTGGATTGATCAGTTTTTGTGAAGGATCAATTTTTAGTTCGGTTAGCTGAGTTATTGGGATGCTTCGTTGTGCTCTACCGTGAGTTGTAATGGGTTAGGGTTAGATCCTAATATTGTTTAGCATTAATTTAGCTATTAGTACTACTGTAAATAGCTAAATTTATGTTCATGGCACAGGACCCTAACTTGGCGATTTGGACTCCACTTGCGACGGATATTATTTCAGACGGGGGTTCTTTTCGTTTACGATCTACTACATCGGAGGCGGGTACCTCTGACTTATCTTTTAGATTAGTCCTAGCAGATATGCTTGATATGCTATGTTTAGCGGTAGGGTAATGTAGTATTTTATACCTGCTCTACCTTGGCTGATACTGTTTATGATGTACCTGACATGTGATACCTATACCTTTAGGACTTAGGCTATGATGCATTTGTTTATGATCCTTGCATATCATGTTGATATAGGTGGACTAGATAGTGGATGTTGTTTGACCAGAGTCATGTATCATCGTGCACTGTGCATCACTGTCGATCAGGGGCCCCCTTATGGGTGAGTCAGGTCGACAGTCATACTGACCTATCCATACGACCACTCATGGGTTAGTGGTTGACGGAGTATGGGTAGTGTGCTCTATGCTGCTCAGCTCATGCACTCATGGGTTAGTGAATCGGAGCGTGGTGGCAGACAGAGGTCACTCCTGGAGTAGTCCATATACCAGGAGTAGAGAGAAAGAGAGGTCTCTTCCCCATTTATATACATGGGGTAGGTGTTAACACTCAGATAGAGATATCCTCCAGAGATGGCCTGAGGCTGATAGTGATATAGCCAAGATAGGTGATGACCTGGGGCTGATAGAGATATCGCCAGGATAGGTCTTAGCCTGGGGCTATTAGTGATATAGCCAGGATAGGTGATGGCCTGGGGCTGATAGAGATATCGCCAGGATAGGTCTTAGCCTGGGGCTATTAGTGATATAGCCAGGATAGGTGATGGCCTGGGGTTGATAGAGATATCGCCAGGATAGGTCTTAGCCTGGGGCTATTAGTGATATCGCCAGGATAGGTCATAGAGTAGGGGTGTTACACCGACAACATACCGTCTACTCGGTTGCTCAGGAGTAGCAGCGGCAGAGTACGGACGGCAGTCACCGCTCTACGCAGGGGAGTGAGCGGACACTTGCCCGCGCTTGTTATACTTCGATGTTGCATTTGTTTGACATGCACATACAGGAGACCCTTATGTCAGTTTCGACGACTCAGCTACCTTGGTATGGTGTTTCTATCCTTGTTCCAGTTATGCTTACCACTGCATGTACCTGTGTTATTTCGATAGCCTGTTACTCTATTGCTAGCTAGACTATCTTGTATATCTGATGAGATATTCGCTGAGTATTATTACTCACCCCGTTAGCTCCCTGTTTTTATTTCAGGATGATTGTCTGGAGCGCCCGACAGCCTGTCCCGGTTCGCGTATTTCTTCGAGATGATTCCGGGATGTTCTTTTACTTAGTAGTGGTACATGTTGGTACCCATTTTCTGTTTCCGTTACTTTACTTTTCCGCTGCTGTATTTATGTCTGGTCGTGTCTTTTTATACGGCGGTATAGTTGTACTTTTGTGAGCCATGGAGGTCTTGTGTTTTGCGTTTGTCGTAAGTCGTACCGGTACGCAGCTTTCATCGCCGTCTCGCTTTTGTTGATTTCAGATAGTTGTTCCAGCCCTATAGGCTGTGGTACAATCATCTGAGGTGGTCGTAGAGGTTAGGTTTCTGAATTGTCCGTCGGTCGAGGGAGTGGCAGTCCGGTCGGTATCGGACGGGCAGCTCCTCGGGGCGTGACACTTACAACTGCCACGTCAACAAACGGATAATCTCTACCGGGGCTATAAATAAACCCCTGAAGCTTAGTTTCATTCATTCAATGATTTCCAAGAATTAGCAAACAAGTTTAGAATAGTTTCTCTTTCTTCTTCTGAGCTTTCCACGTGTAATAGGTTTCTCTGCCCGAAGGAGTTATATTCTCGAGAATCGAGCCATATTCAGCCTTGGATTAACAACCTTCCCGGTTGCAAACCAAGTAAATCCGATTGCCTCTTTATTTATTGTTTGCTTTATTTATTTATGATATTTGTGTTCTAACTAACATCTTTGTTAAGTTCAAACAAGAGATAGAGTTTTCATTTTCAAGGGTAATTCACCCCTCTCTTGCCGACCTTCGATCACCCTCAACAACACTTTGCTCCAAGAACTCTAAAGAATTGGCAAAAATTGGCGGAGAAGAAGATGTGTTCGAATCCATGAAACCCTTTATATCGTGCCGATTAAGACTTTCAATCGATCAACCAATCGATTCTCATGTAGATCCATTAAATCCAGCCGTTCAAACCTCAGAATGACACTTTTTCCTCTTCCCCCAATCAATCGCCTGATTGATTCAATATCACTTAATTGATTGTTTAATCAATTAAGCACCTTACTATGCTCCTCGCGAAATAGCCTTAATCAATTACCCAATCGATTATCAAGCAATCTGTTCATGAGAAGACACCTTCCCAATCGATTGAAGCATCCCTAATCGATCACTTGATCGATTAGGGCAGCTTCTATTCTCACGACAAAGCCCTCCCAATCAATCACCTGATTAATTGGGTTTAGTCTTGATCGATTACCCAATCGATCAAGAACCATTCTGTGTTCGCGAGAAAACCTCCCCAATCGATCACCTGATCAATTGGATTGGACAAATCGATTACTTAATCAATTGCCCAAGCCCTAATCCCCTAAGCTTGGTTTTAGGGTTACCTTGGCCACTACCCGATCAACCATGATCTGCTGGACTTCCTATTGCCTAGCATTCTGTTGACTTTGAACTACCAGGACTTCCTATTGCCTAGCATTCTGTTGACTTTGAACTACTAGGGCTTCCTCACCTAGTATTCGATTATCCCTTGACCGACCTGGATTTTCCCTTGCCTAGTTCCCAACTAGGGCTTCTCTCGTGTTAACTGTTTAGCTCCCAGCTAACCAATCTTAGACTTCACCTAGTTCCTACCTAGGTCTATACTAGGTCTGCCTAGTCCCACTTGGACTTTTCGCATGCCAAGTGTTTTGCTCCTAGCTAACTCACCTTGGACTTCTCAACTAGGTCTACCTAGTCTTACTAGGAATTCATTTTTTCTAACCATAGTTAGGACTTCCCAGTCAAATATTTAGTCAACCTTGACTTACTTGACTTCTCTTTCTCATCATTGTCAAATATCCGGTCAATTTTGACCTATTTAACTTTTCTTCACATATTGTCCAAATATCGAAATGCATACTCGAGCCAACTCGAGCTTAGTCAAATTGGTTAACCTTGACCCAAAGAAGATTGCATCAATAATACTCCTTTTTTGATGTTTGACAATATGTTTAAGTTAGGATAACTCATATTTGCCTAACTGCCTTCTTTATCTCGTGTCAAAGCATAAATCAGGATTTTTCTAACTTAAACCCTATATTTTATCCACCTTTGATACACATCAAAACTCTATCCAACAAGTCTCTTCTTCCATCAACAACTCAGTGAGAGTCTCATATCTCTCATTGTATCATATGCTCAACCTTGAGCATATATGCATCACAATGAAGATTCCCACCTTCCATTATTGCTTCATACTTTTAAGAAATCAAAAACCCATGCTTTTAAGGTGAATCCCCCTCTTAAAATATGCTCCAACTTTTATCATTGCACCAACAATAATTTTGAGTTTTTAAATCTTTAGGAAAATTCAACACGGAGTTATGAGGTTTAAAAATTTGATCTTGAATTTAAACCTCCCCTTAACTCCATATTTTTCACCATAAACCTTCCTCTTGAAATTTTCACACGAAAATTATCCTAAAATACTTATACAAGTATTTCAAAGGGTTAGGGAATGTTAAATTACTTTAAAGTGTTTTAATGGACTGAAATTTGACCATTTTAGTCGAAATCAGAGTTTCTAATCGATTGGTTTCAACTACCAATCCATTACAGTCTATTCTAATCATTGAAGTTGGGTTTCAATCGATTGAGGTTTGTCTCAATCGATCAACTGATCGATTACATGAGCTTTTGTACTCACAAAATTTTATCACCAATCAATTGCCCAATTGATTCTCATATCTCAATCGATCACCTTATCGATTGAGAGTTTTCGATTTTTTTAAATTCAATTTCAGATCGAAATTCATAAATTCCTAAATAATTTTATGTTTTTTCAAAAATCATGAAATGTTACGTAGATATTATATAACTTCTATTTTCAAAGATTGATATAAAATTAAAAATCTAAAACTTCAATGTCTTACTCCATTTTGTATCTACTTAATTAATGGTGACTTCTATCAAAAGATAGTCTTCACCGAGGTTTTCCAAATGATTTTGAAATGAATTTCAAAAATAATTTTCAACTATGTTCCTTGGGTTAAATGCACATAACTTATACATTACCTTTACCAATGATTGAGCTTCCCATAATTACTTGTTTTGATGAAGCTAAAACTCAAATAGATGCATTAAATCAACATCTTGAGTTTTGTTCATCTATCAAACATCTCAGTTACATCTAATGTGTCTCAATATACATACAGGTCAACTTATAATCCTTGTGAGATGTAAAATAGGTTATCCCTAAATTAAGAGTTCATTCATTTCTAAATAGATATTTAAACTATGATCATCCATCCTAGGATGCCAATTAATGTCATTATTGGTGACCAGTGGGAAACTTCTGTGGGGTCGGGCCGGTCACCCCAGGTTCAATTTGTCTGCTGCGTGGTTCATCATTTTTTTCAATTAATGTCATTATCCTTAATTTTAATGAATAATGCATGATAAATGATCATGGATTAAATCATATGAGTATTTTCAAAAAGAAAAAATTATTATAGATAAATGATGTATATATGACATGATATATGACATTCTTTATAATTAGATATGAATGTTAAAACATGATTTCATGACATATGATAGGGCATACAAAACATGACATCTTTAGCATTAAAAAAATACTTAGATTTTCTATCTAAGTACTACTACTAATCGCTGAGCCAATAATAATCCTAATTTACCTTTTACTCAGATAATGTCAAAATCCTTACTTGGCATTTTCTTTAAACTTTTGTTCTAATTGTGCAAATTTGATAAAGCTCAAATCTTCCAAAAAATTTAAATTTGACACAATTTTACTCTTCGAGAATAAATACTCAAACCTTCTTATTTTCAATGGGCACAATCCTTTAAAATGTGTCAAATTGTTAACTTCATTAAGGTTGAGTTAACTACCTTTTCAATTTGAGTTGACACTCTCTAAACTCATCTAGGATATAGAGAATACACTCTTAGAAATTCAAAATTTATTGGTGCTCGTTGAGTGTTCTAGGTATTCATTAGGGATAACTTCCCTTGATACCTTTCTAATGACTTTGCTAGGCTTCTTAGAAGCCTTAGTCATGTTAGTTTCATCTAGGTCAACTCTAGGGATATCTTCTCTTTTGGCCTTGACTCTTAGACTTAGACTTAGTTCTATAATTATATGAAACTCTATGATAAGATAACTCATCATCTTTGGCTTTAAGTTTGTACTCCAAATCTTTCTTGCCTATAAATTTGTTTTCCTAAGCCGGGTTCTTCTCCTTAGACCCTTTGACATTATTTGTCAATTTTTCTAGGGCCCTCTCTTATTTATTAAGTCTTAACCTCAAAATTTAATTCTCTATCGTTACAACCTCGAAACTTGATTTTTCATGAAGGCCTTGGATATTTCTCCTTTTAGCATTAGTTTTTGAAAGTCTATCATTAAATGTTATAAATTATTCTCTAAGCTTAGGTGTGGTAGTCCTAGCATGAAATATTTTATAATTTTCTCTAAAATTATCATGCTTCCTATTTTTATGATATATAGCATTAAAATGATAAAAATTATTTCTAGTGTGTATTTTATCATGATGTAAAGAAATATCATTAACTAATGGTTGATGGATCGATTTCATATGCTAGAGGGGGTGGGTGAATAGCGTTTTTCGGTTCGTTCTTGTACCTACGTTGTTAGTTGCACAATAATACAGAAAACAAACAATGCTAACAAACCGCTTTTACTTGGTATCCACCCCGGCCGGGTGACTAATCAAGAATCCGTCGGTAGATCACTCCCCAGATAATCTCCGGCTAGCTCTCGTCGCTTCTTGTGGGTGGAAAAACCTCACCACAACACCTTGAGAACCTCTGAGCACAAAGACTACTGTTTGGCCCTTAACCAAGACTAAACTCGTCAAGAATCTCAGCCACCACGAAGTCCTCTTTAAATAGGACTCGGGCTGAAACCCTCGCTACCAGTCGACTGCCCCTCAGGGCAGTCGACTGGTGCCACTGAAATTCGACCGTTGCATCTCAACGTTCGAATTCTCAGCCAACTCACCAGCCACCTACCAGTCGACTGCTCCCAGAGCAGTCGACTAGTCCCCAGCTAACCCCTTCCCGAGTACAATCACACTGCACTCGTACCCTCACGACTCGACTGACTCCTCCTCCGCAGCCTCGACTGTTGCCTTCGCGCTCTCTTCATCTTCGGCTCCCGTTCCTCGGATGCACGCAAGCCTCCAGCTTGCCTCCATGCCGTCCTTCACGCATGCCTCGAAGTCCGCGCCCATCAGCTCATCGTCCCTGCTCTCCAAGGTCCCTCGGGTGCACACAAGCCTCCAGCTTGTCTCCATGCCACCCTTCACCGTACCGAGGTCGTCCAGTCAAATCCATATGTGTAACATGTACATCCTGCACACTCAACATACACATATGAGATAACAAGGGTAAACCTAACTTAAACCCTTTGCCCAAACATCAAAACACTTGGTCACTCCGGACCACAGATTGCCTCAACAATAGTATCTTAGAAGTATTCTTGGAAGTTCCCCCTTGACTTGAGTTTTCTCTTTTATTCTTGGTTGGATAGCTTTCTCTTTTATTCTTGGTTGAATCTCTTCCTCTTGGACATTAGTTTCGATAATGTCTCTTTTGATTGCACAAGAAGCATACAATGTACTCTTGCCCTTTCGTATCATGGGGTCAACCTCCTTTGACTTTTTCTTCTTTTTGGAAGTCACATGAACTTTCTTTTTGACTAATTTGGGACACTTACTCTTATAGTACCTTTTTTGCCTACACGCAAAGCAAATAATATAATCTTTATTTTGACAAGTTGAAGCTTTTATACTTTTACTTATAGAAGTGACACTTGACTCTTCACTTGATCTGGATATAGAGGCTTCTTCTTGTATCAGTGTTAATGAATTTTGCTCCCCCTCAATCTTTGAGATGATGCCTCTTCAACATCATCCTCGGATGTTGAGTTGTTTCGGTGTTAATGAATTTTACTCCCCCTCAATCCTTAAGGTGGATGTCTCTTCAACTTCATCCTTAGACATTAAGGATTTCTCAATCTCCGAATCCTCATGCACATGAAATAAAAAGTTTTCCTCTTTGTCATTGCAGTCCGTAGCTTTGTCAAAAATGTTCCATAGTTCCTTGGCATTTTGAATGTCTCTAATTTTAACCAAGACGGTGTTCGGCAATAGATTGATGAACAATTTGGTTACTTTTTCATTGACTTCACATCTCTTGATTTGCTCCTCATTCTATTTGTCTTGCTCTATCTCGATTATGTAGAAATTTTCAATCCTTGACTTTTGAAGCTTATCATTCTGAATAGTGAAAGTGCCCGAGTGTCATAGTCAAATTTCATTTGAAGCTAAAACTCCCATGATCTTGACTTTTTCTTTCTTAAGTTCTTTGCTCTTTCGGTAATTAGGCCAAAGAAAAACAATCTCACTCTGATAGCACTTGTTAGGACCAAAGGAATTTATATATATCTACAATGGTATGATATTGTTCACTTTACGCCTAAGCATTCATGATTTTATTTTTGTGTTTCACTCAAAGGCCTAATATCAATTGAGATATATTTCCCTTACAAATTCATGATTTTTTTCATGTATTTTTAATACGGGACTATATTTATAATCTTGCAAGCCCAACACCTATTTTTACTACCCAATAAAAAAATTCGACAAAACTCTCTATTCGAATTAAAAAGCGACATGGAACCTGCAGTTCAATGGATCTAAATTATATTTATCTATCTATATCTTACTGTAGGATTGATAATATTGCACTACTTGAGGTATGATATTACCTTTTACTCCAGTCCAAACTGTGAACATGCTGATTAAGATGTTTTTTACATTTCAATTTTCTATGAGTTCAAAAATTAACATATAAATGTCCCGAGATGTTATGGTAAGAGGTAAAACCCCTAAGGATTAAAATTTCTCTCATCTTGAGAAGTCATTCGATTATCATGATTTATTTTCTTTATTTCACTATGGGCCGACGGAGAATCCATTGAGATGAATAGGTTGCCTTTTACCACATATAGTAAGAGATAAAATGAACTTTCTACGTAATAATTGTTCAAAACTCATTCAAAGCATATCATATTTGAGGAATTTGAAAATTATTAAATTGTCCATCCGGATCCATTCACGCTTTTTGATTTATCATAAAATCAATATGAATTTTCATGGGACCCAATTTAAAAAAAGCATATTAATCAGTATGATCAATTGATCTTGCTCGAATGTGCAACATGAAGAAAAAAAAAACATGAACCATCTTACTTTTGTGTTGCAATTATAAAAAGAGTACTGTTTTGAGAGAGAGTTGCAATATAGTCAGCGAAAGCATATTAATGAGTACATTAAAGATGTCTATTCTATTATCATGTTATACCTAAGAGGCTTGGAGGTTTTAGTACGTCAAAAGGATGATTAGTTATCTTTAAAACATTCACGATTCCATCCTTCACTACGATAAATTTTATAGGAATTTTATTTCTAAATGGGGCGTGCAACCCCGTGGGATGTTGTACTTTCCTATTTACTCTAGCGGAGTGGAAAACTTTCATGGGATCGGAGCCGGTTGCTCCAAGTTCGACGTTATCCAACCTGGTTAATTATTTTTTTATACCTAGAGAGGTCCTCTCTGTATTTTAATGTTTAATAGTTTTTTGATTATATATATATATACACATGAAATTTCTTTGTTGCAGATCACCCGCCACGAGACACTGCGCCCATAACTCAAGGCGCTTCCTATTCTATCAGAGGCACCTTCTATTCTAACTCAAGGCAACTCAATACAATTAGAGGTGTCTTGAGTCAAAGTGGTATTTGTTAAATTTTTTTAGGAATATATAATATATATTTAGGGTTTAAGATTTTAGGATTTAGAGGTTGGGTTAGTGAGTTTAAGCCAATAAGATTTTTCCTCTAGGGTTCATTCTACCCTCTTCGATTATAGTGTTCTAGATAGAAATTTTTAGATAATCATGAGATATATTATATGTATTTAAGATTTAAGATTTTAGAATTTAAGAGTTAAGTTATAGTGCGTTTAAGCCAATAAGATTTTTCCTCTATGACTCAGTCTTTACTCTGGGGTTATAGTGTCAAGATAAAAAAAATTTAAATACTTACTGGGTATATTATATGTATTTAAGATTTATGTAAGGAAATGTTGATTTTTAAAAAAAATCGAGACCCCTCCTATACATGGGAGGCCCCTCAATCAATATTTACAAAAAAAATATTACTTAAGGTTGGAGGCGCCTTGAGTCGAATCACGTATGGGCCCGCGGTGAGGAGTCCACAACATACCCCCCCCCTCTCTCTCTCGATATATATAGCCCCTAGGGTATGGTATGGCAGAAGGACGAGTAGTTGTTATTCCAACCATCCGCGATTCGATCTCGAGCTACAGTGTATTTTGTAAGAATTTTTCCTCCAAATTGAACGCGAACCCTGGGATGCTGAGCTTTTGGACCGTCTGCCATGAGCACTTCTCGATTTACCATGGCAGCTGGTAGGAAGATCCGTGGGGCTAAGTCGGTTGCTTGATATTTGACGTTACCTAACCTCATTAATCGTCTCTCTCTCTCTATATATATATATTCTATGAGCAACAATAAATGACATTTGAGCAATCTGATGTAGCAAAAGTTTTTTTTAATTTCTCTCATCTGCAATGCAACAATTTCCTTCCTCTCCTTTGTTTGCATATAAGATTGTGTTGATTTATAAAAATCAACACCAAGATTCTGTTGGGACCTTGACGTACGGCTAGAGGAGGGTGAATAGCCGATCACCCACTTTGATCGTGGTTCTTCCAACAATGTTAGCGTGCGCAAGTGGAAATACTAATAACACAAATAAACAAACGCTAACACAAACCGTCACTACAAGAAAAAAGTTAAACAACAACGCTTTTTCCGCGTTGTCGTTAATGCTTAAAAAGCGATGTTGATGAAGCCATTGTAGAAAGTATATCTACGACAACGCTTTTTCCGCGTTGTGGTTTGGAGCAAAGACAACGCTTTTTTCGCGTTGTCTATTGGTTTTTAAAAAGCGTTGTTATTGACGCTGTTGTTAAAAGTCGGGTATCAAAGACAACGCGGAAAAAGCGTTGTGGTTTGGCACAAAGACAACGCAAAAATCGTGTTGTGTATTGTTACTTAAAAAACGTTGTCTTTTTAATAGGCAGTGTTTTTCACAATTTATAATATTCACAATTTATAAACATTTTTATTCACAATTGATAATATTCACAATTTACAATATTCACAATTTACAAGCATTTTTATTTACAATTGATAATATTCACAATTTACACTGATAATAGTTTACAAAATTCACTTATAATACAGTGCATTATTTACAAAAGTGTTTGTATTCCATATTAAATACAAAAAATATCTCAATTCACAAGTTCTATAAAACTTCAGCATTCACAAGTTGTTCTTTGGGGCTGCTTGTTAACTCGATCTGCTTTAACACTGCATAAAAATAATAAATTGGGATAAGAGATTATATACACACAAATAAGACTGCTTCCATATGTGACAACTAAAAAGAATATAAAGCATACCTAGATGAACTATTAGAGATTATGATAAACAGAATCAATGTAACACTGACATTTTGTTAACTGAAAAATATGCAGAGCACAACGCTCAACGGCAAGTCTTACTGGGCCACTCCCATTCTTTAACTGAAAAGATCTATGTCTAATGAACTAGGTTGCAGATTCAGTGTCACGCCCCGGGGAGCTGCCGGTCCGATACTGACCGAACGGCCGCTCCCTCGATCGACGGACAATGTTGAACCCTCACCTCAACGACTCGCTCAGCCTGCTCGCACCTCAGCCTATAGGGCTGGAGCAAGCATCTGTATAATAAGGAACCGAAAACATAGACGATAAAATCTGCGTACCGGTACGACTTACGACAACGCAAAACACAAGACCTCCATGACTCACAAAAGTACAACTATACCGCCGTATAAAAAGACACGACCAGACATAAATACAGCAGCGGAAAAGTAAAGTAACGGAAACAGAAAATGGGTACCAACATGTACCACTACTAAGTAAAAGAACATCCCGGAGTCATCTCGAAGAAATACGCGAATTGGGACAGGCTGTCGGGCGCTCCAGACAATCATCCTGAAATAAAAACAGGGAGCTAACGGGGTGAGTAACAATACTCAGCGAATATCTCATCAGATATACAGGATAGTCTAAGCTAGCAGTAGAGTAACAGGGAAGTCGAAATAACACAGGTACATACAGTGGTAGACATAACTGGAATAGGAATAGAAATACCATACCAATCTAGCTGAGTCGTCAAAACTGACATAAGGGTCTCCTGTATGTACATGTCAATCATATGCAGCATCCAAGTATAACAAACACGGGCAAGTGCAAAAGATTCGTATGCACATGGTGCAATGACATGGTCACCTCTGTCGCCGGTCGGACATCGTCAGCTACGTACGGGAGGAAGCTGAGCGGAGGCCACCCTCCTGCGTAGAGCTGTGACTGCCGTCCGTACTCTGCCGCTGCTAATCCTGAGCAACCGAGTAGACGGTATGCTGTCGGTGTAACACCCCTACTCCATGACCTATCCTGGCGATATCATTAATAGCCCCAGGCTAAGACCTATCCTGGCAATATCTCTATCAGCCCCAGGCCATCACCTATCCTGGCTATATCACTAATAGCCCCAGGCTAAGACCTATCCTGGCGATATCTATATCAGCCCCAGGCCATCACCTATCCTGGCTATATCACTAATAGCCCCAGGCTAAGACCTATCCTGGCGATATCTCTATCAGCCCCAGGCCATCACCTATCCTGGCTATAGCACTAATAGCCCCAGGCTAAGACCTATCCTGGCGATATCTCTATAAGCCCCAGGCCATCACCTATCCTGGCTATATCACTAACCGCCCCAGGCCATCTCTGGAGGATATCACTATCTGAGTGTTAACACCTACCCCAGGTATATAAATGGGGGAGAGACTTCTCTCTCTCATCTCCTGGTATATGGACTACTCAAGGAGGGACATCTGCCTGCTACCACGCTCCGGTTCACTAACCCATGAGTGCATGAGCGGAGCAGCACAGAGCACACTACCCATACTCCGTCAACCACTAACCCATGAGTGGTCATATGGATAGGTCAGTATGACTGTCGACCTGACTCACCCATAAGGGGCCCCTGATCGACAGTGATGCACAGTGCACGATGATGCATGACTCTGGTCAAACAGCATCCACTATCTAATCCACCTATATCAACATGATATGCAAGGATCATAAGTAATGCACCATAGCCTAGATCCTAATGGTGTAGGTATCACATGCTAGGTATATCCTAAACAGTATCAGCTAAGGTAGAGCAGGTATATAAGGCAATACATTACTCTACCTCTAACATAGCATATCAAGTATATCAGCTATGACAAATCTAAAAGATAAGTCAGAGATACCCGCCTCGATATAAGAAGTCCAGGCGTCGAGAACCCCCCGTCCAAAATAATATCCGCGGCGTAGATAGCCGCGACACTCAATATCCTGCATCAAATACCAAATCATTTAGCCAAATATAACTTCTAATTTAATTAGGATTAATTCTAATCAATTAATCCTAATTAAACACCCATTTGATTAATTAGGGTTAATTATAATTAATAAATCAATTAACCCTAACTTCTTAGCCAATTCATTAATTAGGGTTAATTATGATTAATTATTCTCCAATTAATCCCCTAATTCTAATCAACCATCACTACTGATTCAACCAACCGAAACCTTCCAAAACAAACTCAGATTCCTCACGAAAGGAAACTCACGCAGCTGGAAACAAAATCAACCCAAGTTCTCCATCACACAATCGCAAGGTTTCAATCACAACACACTCAAAGCGATCTACAAAACACACACACACACATTGCCCCAACAGATCATGAATTAATCTTCCATGGCACTCACGGCAGATCACAACAGATCGCAACCCAATACATCCCGGAACAAAGAAATCCAAAAAGATGATCTAATAGTCCAGCTGCCACAGAAAATCCCAAGATCCAACAAGGTAGAGACAGAATTCAAATCGATCAAAGCTCACAGAAATCAATCTGAACAAACTCGATCACAGACCCAAAGAACCAGTTCAACAATGATCCCATCAAACGGAACTCACCAGAAATGGCATGCGACACCTCCATTCCTTCCCCTGACTCGGATCCATAAGAAACCACCAAATGATAGAGCAGAAAGTGGAATCTCCCCCTCCAAACCAGACTCCCGATCCAAGGAACCGCCTAGCCCTAATTGCAGCCGACCAGAGGTGAAATCTAACAACCATAGGAGAAGTCGACACAAATCCATGGAATACAATAGCTTACCTCTATTATGCTCTACGATCGGAAGCCATGGTGCTCAGCTCTAACCGTGATCTGATGCTCCGACGTCGTGTGGGTGAGGCTCAAAAGAGAGGCGAGAGACGAAAAGGAATCGGAAATGAGCTAGGGTTCGCGATCCACCACTGGTGACGCTCGAACGTCGCACGAGAACAAAAAGCGCCGACTCGCTGGAAACTCCGATCGCCCGAGCGGAAGAAGAAGAGGGAAAGAAGATGTGTCGGCTCGGGATCGCTCACGAGAAGAAGAAGAGAAGCAAAAGACGAAAGAGAAGGAAGAGGGGAAGGCATCGGGAAGTCATCTATCGGCTAGGGCACGCGAAACATAAGGGGGTGGCTTTTTGTAGAAAAACCCCTTTTTATTTTTTTTTATCAAATCTAAATCATGCCCTTAAATTTGGGTAATTTTGCGTTTAAGCCCTCAACTTTCCCAGATTCTCACATTCAGTCATATCCATAAGTACTTGTAGCAGATCCTGGAACTCATTATCTTCCATGTACTGAGAATAAATAAGATTGTACATCAGTGCCTCAATGCAAAATAAAACAAAAGTATACAAAAAATCTCATAAAGCATCTTAAAGAAACTAAAACGAAGCAGAAGCATTTGTAGTAAGTTGTTGTAAGTATTTCTCTAATAGTAGATTCATCTATCATTTCACAGCTAGACCAAATATGGTAATCAACTTCAGACCACTGTCTTGCAATAGACACAAATCCCAAAAATCAATCACATAAAAGAGTGTATACCTGGAAGATTTGAACGAACCAGAAGGTGGAGTTAACTAAAATCCATTCTTTGTCCATTCTTGTTTTAACTACAATCCCAAATATGGTAATCAACTTCAAACCACTGTCATCATCATACCTGGAAGATTTGAACGAACCAGAAGGTGGTTGCAGTGGTAATCAGGTTGTATACAAAATTTAAATCAGAATAAAACAGTGTATACCTCCACATGTAGCTCAGCTTTACATACTGGCAACAGAGAATATTATTAGGAAAAATAATAAAAAATTAGAATAAAACATTATGACTGGGGTGAGCATACTTGGGTGTTATCAAGAAAGACTGCTTCACATACCTCCATATGTTGCAACTATTGCTTCTGCTCAATCCAGAATACAAAAAATGTGCTGATTTTCAATATATCCATAGACAAATTCTTTGACATAACGGATACACTGGTCAATTTTACTTGCAATCATGAATCACCCAGTTGATATGATGTCAAAGCCAGAAGCCTTGACAAACTACGCCACATATATTGTCAGTTCTTATGTTAATCAAGATTTTAAAACGACAATTCTTCTATTTTAAGATTGCAAATTAGAAAAACTCAGATGAAAATTGCCATTTACCTCTATATCCAATTTTCCTTCGACATTTACACATTTGGATGCACTAATACTAGCACTCTTCAGCAGGCTACGGGCACTTGTATTTGGTGTATTCAAGCCATTTTCCATGACTGATGTCTTGTCTGATTCTACTTGTGATCTGGGAGGGCTTTGAAGAGTGGTTCTGGCAACAGATTCTACAGTCCTCTTCTCGAAATCATTATTTTGGTCTGTAGTTTCAACTTTTGACGCACAAACCCTCTCCCTATCACAAGAAAACAAAATTCACGTATACAAAATGGAATTTATGTCAAATCTGCATACTTGTTTGATCAATATATGCACAGCACAACAGTAGAATTAGATGTACCACTAACTTAAAATTACCAGTTTATACTTGAACACTACCTTGGCAAAGATGCATGTTGTCGCTGCAGAGGAGTACTTCTTTCACCCTTGCCATAATGCTCTTTAAGATGTGCAAATTGGCGTTTAAAACGATCAACTCCACTGTTCCTCAGATATTGAAACATTGAAAGATGCAAGTAGCTCAAAGCAATTCACAAAACAATAAAACAACATCCCCAGGATATAGCAAAAATTCAGAAAGAACTTCACATCAAACAATGCAAATGAACTACATGTTTGAATATCAGTCTACCTAATCAAACAACATTCGTGAGCTTCGAAATTTAGTGATCGCTTTTTGAATGGCAGCACGTTCTTATTCGATAAGAATAGGAAAGAGGAAAGAAACTTTGTCAAATTCGTTATTTTTGTTCACTAAGCACAAAATGGAATATGGGTTTGAAAGATGAAGAATAACACAACTGCAATCCTACTTTAAAAAAAAAATCTAAGATTATTGAATAGAGACCGTATATAGGAAGAGATACATGCCCAAGAGATTAATTACATCCTAACATTCTTAATATTGAAGAGAAATTTGATTGGGGAAAAATACTATGCCAAGAACATTTTCACCAGCATAGCTACTGTCAGTGTGTGTGTGTGTGTGTGTTTACTTTCTTGCTACTTTCAACCAAATCCCACAGGAAATTAGGTGCAAACTAAAATATATTAGCAACAAACATCAATAAAAAAAATTCATGACAAACTCACTTACATTATGAGCCAAAGTTGACAGTGCATAACAATGGGGAAAGTAAAAAAACAAGGCTAATTGCTTTATAGCATATATTATGTGTCCTTTATCAATATATGAAAAGAAAACCTTGAATGTCTTTGTCTATATCAAGATTACGCTTCTCTCTTTATGATCTCAAGTCAATAATATTTCTCTTCATATAAAGGAAAGATGTAGCCCGTCAGTTTATAGCCACTTTTAGTTGTTTAACTTTAACTAACATGGTCCAAAACATTCCATTATTGTTTACAGATTAATGAACATATAAGGTAAATTTCATAAAAGCTTAAACTGGAAAAGATGCAAAAAGCAAAGCTTTAACATCAGTTAAAACGTGTTCTACAAAATCGGAAAGGAAAAAAAATCTAAATACAAGCACACCTGGGGTACATGAAGCTAGTTTGTTCTCCACCTCGAAGATACTCCTGTAGCATCAGGGGATGGTACTCCAAAATCGGTTTGCTTCCAAAAGGAAACCCAATACATGTTATACACGGAGCAATTTTGAGCGAGAGAAAAGATATATCAGCAGTTGGTGGCTGGTGGCGTACCTCTCTGTATATTAGTTCTCTTACATCATCTTTTGTCAATTTCTTCCTTTCAAATTCAAATTCAAGTTTGGAGATCGGCTGTGTTGATGGTTCCCTTTCTACATTTGCAAGACCCCGGAAGTATGGATCTGCTAAAGCCTGAAAAAGAACCAATATTCTAACATATTCTATCTGAATCCTACGGATGTTAATATACTAAGATTAAGAAACAAATCTTACTTCTTCAGCACTAGGTCGATCTTTTGAATCAAATGCTAGTAGACGCTCTAGTAAACGAAGCGCCAGTGGATCTACATTTGGGAACTTCTGTGAGAATGGAACTGGTTGTTTTCTTCGCATGCTGCTAAGATATCTCTTTGCCTTTTCATTTCGAATCTATGAGATTAAAGTGAACAAAATTGAAATCCAAGAGCCTCAAGATATGCTCAAAAATTTGCACACAAATGTAAGAAAAAAGACAGTTGAAGCAGGCACATATCAGGGATCCAAAACTAGTGTGATTATTTACTCAAATTGTCAAAAAAAAAGTGAATATGACATCCTATCTCACTCAAATCTCTTCAACTACATTACTTCTTTGTTTCAAACCAAGGCCAAAACAAAGACAATAGTTAAAAGGAATCCAATGTAGAGTTTCATTGTAGGAAATCCAAATGGAAGATGAAATGTTCTACTCTTCCTATAAAAGTTTTACCAAGAAAGCTGGACACTGATTTTATATGTTATTATCACTTTGCATTGAATTAGATTTCTATTAATTTCATTACCATCGATGGAGCATAACAATTACAAATAATTTTATACAATTAAGAACCTTAAATATGCAAAACTAATTATAATGGTAAGCTTAAAATACAAGACAAGTGTGCTACTTGATGGTTGAAAATGAAGATTACAGTCAAATAGTATATATAATTGATCTTTCACTCTCTTGATAAAAACAATAAACACAAGATGTGGAGAAACTGGAATTTGCATAAGGACATTAGATGGATTACAAGCATCAATTACCGCTGCCATCCTATGAAACAATTACATGCCTCGTCACTTAGCACCAAAAAGAAAATCAAGGTCAACCATTGACTCAGCAGCATAATCTAACAGAAAGGTACATTGGCGAATATCATAAAAAATAACAAGGAAAAGAACCAGTTCATTTTATCCCACAGTTTTTCCATCTGGTGTTTTATTCAAGTAGAAATATAAACTGACTGCATGTTCAAAGGTAAGAGCACAAATGAAATATACATAAAGAAATTGTACAAACCCTAGCAATGGTTTCAGCAGAAGGTGTTCCAAGAAAATCAGTCATCAGATCCAACTGATGAACCACATTCTTTCCAGGAAATAATGGCCTTCCAGTTAGCATTTCAGCAAATATACAGCCTATGCTCCATATGTCAATTCCTGGTGTGTACTGCAAAAGGCAAACAGACACTGGGAATCTGGAAGTAGCATACATTCCATTTCAGAAACCCTTAAGGATTTCGGAAACCCTAAACTGGAAAATGCCTAGGGTTTTAGAATCTATCGATTTTACTCCCAAAGCGGTAAGAGAGAAGTGTGATTCGAGGAGGATGTACCTTGGTGTAGTAATTTGCAACCCCCTTCTCCCCGAGCGTCACCAGCAGAAGCTTGAAATCTGACCGCCACAGAGTCAGAACGTCGGCGACTGCGAGAGAGAGAGATGGAGAGGGTAGTGGCGAGCGTCGTGATGCTGCCGCTGGGGTTCAGTTTCCACTCGACGGACGAAGAGCTCGTGGAGGATACTTCTTGGTGGTGAGCTAGGAGAAGATGTATGTTCACCAGATCGTACACAATGTCGATTTCGTGGAGAGGAGAGGACGAGGGAGGTGGCAATGAGGGAGGTGGAGGGAGATATTTCGCGGAGAAAAGAAGCGCGGAGAGATTTTTCGCGAGCCGCCGAGGGTTGGCAATGAGCGAGGTGGAGGGAGGGGATGTGTTTTTTATTTTAGCGGGAAATACGACAACACTTTTAAAAAACGCTTTTGTAACAGCGTTGTCTTTCATCCGAAACCACAACACTAAGCACATCGCATCATTATAAAACGTTGTCGTTATTAAAAAGTAAAACACACATACAACGCTTTTCACTAAAAACGTTGTAAAACAAAAAAAGACAACGTTTTTTTTAAAAAACGTTGTCGATTGGGCGTTGTTGATTGCAAAAATTCTTGTAGTGCGTTTACGTGGTTCGGAGATAATGCTCCTACTCCACGGTTATCCGTAAGGTGGACGATCCCGATCCGTCAGTGGATGAGTCCCCGGAAGACCACCGGCTAGCTCTTGTCGCTCCTTGTGGGTGGAGAAACCTCGCCACAAACTCTCGACAACTTCTGAGCACTTGGAGACTACTAATAAGCTCTAACCAAGCTTATTTCGTCAAAACTTCTAGCCAAAAATGAGCTCTCTTAAATAGTACTCGATGCTAAAAAGACCATTACCAGTCGACTGGTCCAAGCACCAGTCGACTAGTCCACCTAGTATTCGAACGTTACAGCTCAACGTTCGAATACCAGTCGACTGCACCTAAGATCAGTCGACTGATCTTTCTGTGCACTTTATCAGTCGACTGATCCAAGCACCAGTCGATTGCTCTACCCCTAAACCTAGGATTTCCCTTCTCGAGTACAATTCTCTCAGCACTCGGACCCTCACGACTCAGCTGACCCTTCATCCAACAGTCTCGACCTGTTGCCTTCAAGCCTTCTTTGACTTTGGCTCTCGTCCCTCTGATGTATACGAACCCGCGGCTCGTCCTCATGCCATCCTTCGCATATGCCTCGAAGTGCGCTTCACTCGGCTCATCGTTCCTGCTTCCAGCAGCCTCGACCTATTGCCTTCAAACCTTCTTCGACTTTGGCTCTCGTCCCTTAGATGCATACGAACCCGCGGCTCGTCCTCATGTCTGTTGGGTTCTCCCAGCACCAAAACACAAAAACGCAGCGGAAACAAGAACCCTCGAGCGATCCATGCGAAAGAAAACTCGTACGAAGTTCATCTATCTAATAAATTTATCTACTGTTTATACCTTTGAAGCGTGCCCTTCGTTTATCCCGCTCGTCCAAGATGTGTCGGATCTTTTGCACGTTCAAATGTTCGTGCCTCTATTCGTATCCACACGGACACGATCTCTCAATTTCGAGAAGAACTACCTTAGTTGTGCTAGCAACCTGAGGTAGCTCGCAGAACAGCAAGAACCCTACAGTAGGGTTTCGGCCAAAAGGGAGGAGAGGAAGAAGAAAGGAAGGGAAGAAGGAAAGCACACTTACATTCAAAATGACAAGTCCCTCTTTTATATTCATCCCATGAATATGAAGAGTCTTTTGTCTCTTTGACTTCCCATCATTAAAGCCAATAAAGAGCACATCTTTTCATGTGACTCTTCACCTTCTCTTCATCTAATGAAGAGAGACTTTTCTCTTTCCCCATGCAATTCCGACCGGGCCTCTCGGGCTTCCGACTCGGTCTCCTGACCAAGTCTCCCGAGTACCGAGCTCCCGACCCAGTCTGCCGAGTGCCGACCCAGTTTGCCGAGCTCCCAGCCCAGTCTGCCGAATGTCGACTCAGTCTGCCGAGTGCTGTCTCAGTCTGCCGAGTGCCGAGCTCCCGACCCGTGCTCCCGAGTTCCCAACTCGAGCTCCCGAACTGACCTCCCGAGTCTCAACTCGGGCTCAGATCTCCCGAGTTCCCAACTCGGGCTCAGGCCTGTCGAGTTCCCAACTCGGGCTCAGATCTCGCGAGTTCCCAACTCGGGCTCAGATCTGCCGATCAGATTTCCCGAAGCATCGTGTTCTTAGTGTGTGACCCAATCGGTTCTCGCGACGTTGGCAATGTGCTTAAACACTTTAGACACATAAGCAATGAGCGGCATCTAGCAATGCATCATTGCTACCCAAGTAACAAGAAAAGTTAAGATCCGACTAAACCTCCGTGACTATGATAGTGTATGACCTTGTCCTTCTATCCTTGATATCTAGATTGAGCAATGAGGCATAGACCGTGTCATCCTCAATCAATCTTGTGTTTTTTGATCCCCGAGTAGACTCACTCAAACAAATGAGCTCAATATCTCATATTGACTCATTTGAGCATGACCATGCGTTTCAGTAGTCCTACTCGATCAAGGGGCCCACAGATATCACTCCCGTCATATGGGAGGGATAAATCCCATCTACATCTCTCACATCCCTCCGCATAATTCATTACATACCCAGTGATCGCCTTTATAGTCCACCCTGTTACGGGTGACGTTTGACGATACCAAAGTACATAACTCCTTATGTAGGGAACCGTAGTGACTTCAGGTCTAAGGACTATTCATACCAATAGTCACATGAGAAAGTTTATGACACTTATATGACAATCTATAAAACTTTCTGATGGCGCATCAATTCAGTACACATTCTCCAATGCATACTCATGTGTCAACTTGATATCACATATCCATGACTTGTGAGCTCAAGTCATCAGTTGACCTACATGCTAGTCTCCATGCATTAATATTGTCCCTGAATATTAATGCTTGACTAGGAATAATTTTGGTAGTATTCTCTATATTATCTCACTATCAATTCAACCAATCGATATAGTGTAGATAAGAACCCACTACACAAGGACATTATTATACTTAGTTATTCGGCAGAGAATACAAAGTAAGTATAATAACCAAAATGTCTTTATTAATGATAGAATATGATACAAAATGTCCCTAGTCAATCATCACATAATTGGCTCTAGGGCTCCTACTAACAATGTCATCCTTCGCGTATGCCTCGAAGTTCGTTTCCTTCGGCTCATCGTTCCTGCTTTGTCCACGGTTCCTCAGATGCATACAATCCCACGACTTGTCTCCTCATGCCATCCTTCACCGGACCCGAAGTCGTCTAGCTAAGTCCATGTGTATCCTGCAAACCTGCACACTCAAATACACTCATCAAACACAATGATGAACCTAACTTAAACCTTTTACTCAAACATCAAAACACATGGTCACTCCGGACCATAGATTGCCCCAACAATCTCTCCCTTTTTGATGTTTGGCAATACGTTTAAGTTAGGGAAAACAAATAGCAAATACAATGCTAATAACCATTTGGACTTACGTTGCCAAGGCTTCATCTTGGTCTTATACTGCCAATGCATATGCAATGCAAACATGCATGGATCATATCACAAGGCATCCCTATACCTAAACCTCCCCAATAAGTTTAGGACTTTTATCAAAACGAACTTTTTAATAACTTCTCTAAGCCACCCCCTATATTGGACTTACAAAGGCTTTTTAAGAACCTTTCCAAGATTCTCCTTTTACCACCAAATGAGCAACAATGCTCCCCCTTTACCTAAGCTCCCCCTTGACCTAGTATTTCTTCACCTTACTTTTTAAAATTTTCTTTTATCATTAAGGATTTCTTGCAAAGGCGTGTTTGGTTTCCCACTTAAACCGAACACTTCTCCCCCTTTGCCACACATCAAAAGGACTCCAATAATTTCTCTCTTATTAGATCCTTTAACCTCTAGACATTATAAACAAAGTGTATTAACCCCTCATAAAATTATACACTTGTTTTACATCATTACGACACTTTTCGATTGCTGAAAAGCAGTTTCAGCATATATCAGTCGACTGCGACAGTTATCAGTCGACTGATCCCTATCAAAAAACCATACAGTAGCTAGTCTCTCTCCGACAGCACTGTTACCAGTCGATTGCCCCTGAACCAGTCGATTGGTACACAAAAACTGTATTTTTCAGCATTTTTTACCCAATTTCAGAAATGCACCAGAAATTTCATAAATCTCCATAAAATCCCAAATTTTGTGGAGAGGTTTGTGGTACCCGTGTCTTCTTGGGAAAAATACATTCAAAATTGATCCATCACCAATCCCAAGATTAATACAAAACTCAAAACTATTTAAATGATCCAATTTAACCTTGACCAAAAATCCTAGTTTTGATCTCCTCTTGATGTATCTGCCCATACCAAACTACAATGCATCCCCAGCATTGCTTTACATGACACCTATACATCAAAAACCAACTTTCATGCAATATGACCCTAATGTCATATTTTATGCATGATCCTCAAACCCAATGTGTCAAATCCCTAGAATTGAGACTCAAGTCCGTCTCCAACTCCTTTGGCACACTTCATGACCCATCTAAACTTCCGGGAGAAATCCTCCTGAGATCCATAGACTATAGGTCCCAACTTGACTCCTAGAGCTCCCCCTTGAGCTCTTAGCCTTAGCCACCTCCCTAGGTGACTCAACAAATACTAGGTCACACCAGAGTACCTCCGGTGACTCTTTGCCTACAATCTTAACTTTCTTAACCTTGGACCCCTTGTCCTTAGTTAAAACTTTCTTCTTGCTTTTAAATGACATCCCCTTGCCATTTTTGGACTTCCCCTTGCTATAGTCATATTACACCCTTGCATATGACTTCTCCATAACATTGGAGAACTTAGATCGGTATCCTAGACCCTATCTATCATTGTTGGGGTTTTTGATCTCCCAACACCATACCTAAACCCTTAGATCCAATAGTGAATCTATCTAGGGTTTTCTCTTATTTATCAAGCTTTGCCCTTAAGGCTTGATTTTCCTTTTCTAGGTTCTTAAACCTAGAATTAACATGTCCACCTTGGACATTCCTAGACCTACCCATTCTAGGCATGTGTCTCCCCTTCTTGGGATTAATGTTTTGGTCCTTAGGTCTAAAGGTTCTAGGTTTATCATGATGCATGAATTCCCTAGGGTTTTGATATGCAACATTAACCCTATTTTTATCATGATATCTAAAACCAAAACTATGCATAGATAAATAGTTGTTATTATTTCTAACATGCATGGAGAAGTTTAAATTTGAATTACATTTAAACTTAAAGTTAGGGATTACCTCTCTTACCCTTGTGACTCCCCCTTGATGTGAGCTTTTCTTCTTCTCTCACTTCCACAAATGCTCTAATCTCTTGAATTCTCCTTTTCTTGAGCATTTGGTGTGGTAGTATCCTAGCTCACCACACGTGAAGCACCTTATATGCTTCTTCTCCTTCTTTTCCCTACAACCCATGTTAGAATTTGAAGAAATTGACTTGAGTTTAGGGTTTATCTCCTTTTTCTTATCCTTTGGACACTTGTCCTTATAGTGTCCCTTTTCATTACACCCAAAGCAAATAATGTGGTCGTTTGACTTTGCTTTGGTGGAGGTGGATGCTTCTTCTTGCTCCGGTATTGAAGATGGTCTCTCCTCCCCTCAATCCTTGAAGTGGAGAATTCTTCTTCCCCCTTTGATGAAGTGGATGATTCTTCAATTTCTTGTGTCACTTCACTTGAGGAGATAGATGAATCCTTTTCTTCTTTCTTCTCTTCTTCGGATGTTGAGCTTCTTTTCTCATCCGATTGGTCCTTTTCCTCTTCTTGGACCATTAAGCTCATTTCCTTGTGCTCTTCTACTACTTGAGCTTGTATAGGATTTTGATGTAAAGCTATCATCTTGCTCCATAGCTCGTGAGCATTTTTGTATTAACCTACACCACTAATTATATCATTAGGCAAAACCTTAAGTAATATTGAAATTACCTTCTCATTTGCCTTTGATTGAGTTTGTTGCTTCTTGGTCCAATATCTTGGTCGGAGCTTCTTCCCATGCTTATCCTTCGGGGCTTCAAATGGATATTTTAGTGCGCGCGATCATTAAATCCCAATCCATGTTGAACCATACCTCCATCCGCATCCTCCAATAATCGAAACTCTCTCGGTCGTAAGGAGGTGGAATGTTAATGGCGTCCCCTAAGTGTTCTTCATGCGTCATTTCCTCTAGCATTTTGCTCTCCTGGCGGTTAGTCCGTAGACGAGCGAACCTCGCTCTGATACCACTTGTTGGGACCTTGATGTACAGCTAGAGGGGGGTGAATAGCCGATCACCCACTTTGATCGCGGTTCTTCCTACAATGATAGCGTGCGTAAGCGGAAATACTAATAACACAAATAAACAAACGCTAACACAAATCGTTTACGTGGCTCGGAGATAACGCTCCTACTCCACCGCTATCCGTAAGGTGGACGATCCCGATCCGTCGATGGATGAGTCCCCGGAAGTCCTCCGGCTAGCTCTTGTCGCTCCTTGTGGGTGAAGAAACCTCGCCACAAACTCTCGACAACTTCTGAGCACTTGGAGACTACTAATAAGCTTTAACCAAGCTTATTTCGTCAAAACTTCTCAGCCAAAAACGAGCTCTCCTAAATAGTGCTCGATGCTGAAAAGACCGTTACCAGTCGACTGGTCCAAGCACCAATCGACTGGTCTACCTAGTATTCGAGCGTTACAACTCAACGTTCGAATACCAATCAACTGTACCTAAGATCAGTCGACTGATGTTTCTGTGTACTTCACCAGTCGACTGAGCCAAGCACTAGTCGACTGCTTTACCCCTAAACCTAGGGTTTCCCTTCCTGAGTACAATTCTCTCAGCACTCGAACCCTCACGACTCAGCTGACCCTTCATCCAGCAGCCTCGACCTGTTGCCTTCAAGTCTTCTTCGACTTTGGCTCTCGTCCCTCGGATGCATACGAACCCACGACTCGTCCTCATGCCATCTTTCGCGTATGCCTCGAAGTGTGCTTCCCTCGGTTCATCGTTCCTGCTTCCAGCAGCCTCGACCTGTTGCCTTCAAACCTTCTTCAACTTTAGCTCTCGTTTCTCGGATGCATACGAACCCACGACTCATCCTTATGCCATCCTTCGCATATGCCTTGAAGTTCGCTTCCCTCGGCTCATCGTTCCTGCTTTGTCCACGGTCCCTCGGATGCATACAAGCCCACGGCTTGTCTCCTCATGCCATCCTTCACCGGACCCGAAGCCGCCCAGCTAAGTCCATGTGTATCATGCAAACTTGCACACTCAAATACACACATCAAACACAAAGGTGAACCTAACTTAAACCTTTTGCCCAAACATCAAAACACATGGTCACTCTGGACCATAGATTGCTCCCAACAAATTCTACTAATTTGTAAAAACCAACACCTGATTTGTAGAAATCAATATCAAAATAGTGATGATTCATAGAAATCAACATCATAGTATAGTGATGGTTTTAACAAACTAGCATCATGTGGTGATGTTGTAACAAATCAGCACCATAGTGTAATGCTGGTTTGTATAAATCAGCACCACGCCAACGTTGGGGTTGGTCTTTAAAGACCAATTCCAATGTGCTAGTGTTAGTTTTTAAAGATCAGCCCCCCATATTTGAGTTGGTCTTTACTAGCTCCATACTAGTCTTTAAAGTCTAGCTCAACTCTCCATTTTGGAGCTTGCCTTTAAACATCAGTTTCAACGTGTTGGTGTTAGTCTTTAAACACCAGTTTCACATTGGCGTTGGTTTTTAAAATCAGCACTAACTTTGGAGCTGGTCTTTAAAGACCAACACGTTAGAGCTGGTTTTTAAAGTCCAGCTCTAATGTTGGTGCTGGTTTTAAAAAATCAACATTAAAAAATTTAAATTTTGACTGTGTTAGATGTTCACATCAGACGTCACCCATAGGAACTCATATAAAGGTGTGCAGGCTATCATGCCTCATACAAGAATGATACCCTGCACATTTTTATGCTAGTGACGCTGAGGGACATCCGGCGTGCGCAATTTGACATAGCAAAAAGTCAATATTTAATTTCTCTCATCTGCATGCAACAGTTTCCTTCTCTCTCATTTGATTGCGTGCAAGATGATGATAATTTATAAAATTAAGCATCAAGATGACGCTTGTATGATGTTGATTTGTAGCAAATCAGCACCGCACTGTGGTTTTGATTTCTACAAATTAGCATCTCTTTAGTGCTGATTTCTATAAACCAGTACTAGCACCATGTGGTACTGGTTTGTAGCAAATCAGCATCAAGGTGGTGATGGTTTGTATGATGTTAATTTGTAGCAAGTAAACACCACATCGTGGTGTTAATTTCTACAAATCAACACCACTTTCTTGCTGATAAGTGGTGTTGATTTTTACAAACCAACACTAGCACAATGTGGTGCTGGTTTGTAGCATATTAGCATCATGTGGTGTTATTTTTACATAGTGCTAATTTGTAGTGGTGATGATTTGTAAAAATCGACACCAATATTGAAACTGGTCTTTAAAGACCAGCTCTAATATACTAGTGTTGCTCTTTAAAGACTAACTCCACTTTGAAACTAGTCTTTAACGACCAATTCCATGGAACTAATCTTTAAAGATCAACTCCATGGAGGTGGTCTTTAAATACCAACTTCACATTGGTGTTGATTTTTAAAAATCAACACTAACTTTGGAGCTAGTCTCCAATGTGAGCTGGTTTTAAAAAGAGTAGCACTAGCATGTTGGAGTTTGTGTTTAAAGATAATCTCTAACGTTATTGTTGATTTTTAAAAATCAACAGCACTTTGTATGCAGGAGAGAGAAAAAAATTGTTACATGAAAATAAGAGAGAGATTAAAAAATTTAAAATTTTGCTATGTCAGATGTTCACGTTGGACGTCATCTATAGGAACTCCTCAAAATCTAAATTTTAAATCCTAAAAAAAATTTTAAAAATTATGTACATTAAATACTATATACTAAATATTAAACTCTAAATCCCAAATCCTATACTTCATGAATACTTAAAATTTCTAGTATTAATTTTTTTAAACTTGAATATTATAATATAACCTCTAAAGACTTTTAATATTCCCCGCGTGACACACACACACAAGGTTAGACACGAGAGTTTCAAAATCAAATAATTTTTGAGTGAAAAATCATACTACTTGGAATGAAGAAGTTAAATTATTATGGCAATTGAATTTAGATCAACTTGCAATTAATGCATCCTAAATATGTTGGGTGAATATTCGATTAAAATTGAGTTGAACTGAAGTAAGTAGGGTAAATATTCGATTAAAATTGAGTTGAACTGAATCGATTTTTTTTTACTAATTGAACCGATCAAATTTTAGGATGAGCATTCGATTAAAATTGAATTAAACTCAATTAATTGAATAAAATCAATTTTTTTTTCGAATGATCGAATTTTTAATAAAAATCAAACAAATCTAGCCAATAAAATATCAGTTAATTTATTTTCTGATCAAATTAATTGAATTTTTTAATTAGGATAAAAAATTCAATTAAAATTTGATTTTATCTTAAAATTAAGATTTAAAAATTTAATCCACACAATTTAAATTTATTGGATCTATTCATTTTAATCAAATAAATCAAATCCGAACTAATTAATCAAAGTTTATTTTTTTAAAAAATAAACTTTTGAAAAAATCTGATCGAAATTTCTTGGATTTATTTAATTTAATCGAATATTTATTTAGATAAATTAATAAATTAATAAGTATATAATAATACTATTAATAGAGTAAAAAAAATTAAAAAAAATAATATAACATTTTAAGTTGATTTGATAAACAAATTTTATATCATAAAACTAAAATATTATATGGACGAGTAATTGCATCTTTTCACATGCCCTATGCCTCATCTTAACCCATCGCATCAGCGCGATTCGAGCAGATGGATTCCAGTGTTCCACCCCCAAACAAGCTCTATTTGGAGTTGATCCATCGTACCATATACTGTACCACATCTCTCTTTTGAAGTAAACTAATGAGGATACACGATATCTCCTGATCACGGCTTAGTTTCTGATGAATAAGCATAAAAAAACTAAGCAGCGTCTTAGATTTGCCAAAATCTAAATCTGGCTTTAAGTCTTGTCGCTTTAATGCTGCTTTCCCTTCATTTCTTGCGATTTTAAACGTCCATACCGAGTAATCATTAACTACTGCACCGCATTAACTCACAACGTGATCTATTCTGATATATCGATCGCCGCCGTTACCCTTCTATCGCCCTTTCTGCCGTGGCCATCGCCTCCCACCGCTTTTCTCGATCTCCTGCCCTTTCCCTCGCCGAGAACGAGCCATGGAAACCGCTCTGAACCCCCACGCGCCGCCCTACGTTCCGGTTTCCATCGTCGGCCAGTGCTCTCCTGCAGCAACGTGGATTATCTACGCTCCTCCTACTCAGTTTCCGTATTACCCCCCGCTCTACCTCTTCAACCCGCCTTTTCCGCCTGGCCACAGCCACGGAGGTCAGTATGCCGAAGGCTGTGACCTGACCGCCGCCGCTCCGAGGGGAAAGTCAGAGGAGGTAGTTCCTGTTGCCGACGAGGAGGGGAAGTCCGAATCTAAACTTATGATTAAGAAAAGTCGTATTAGGATTGCGCGGCAGATGAAGCAGGGAGATCATAGCAGCGAGTGCTTCGTGTTCAACAAGGACGACGATGACGATGGAAGAAAAACCACGCTCATGATCAAGAATTTGCCCAATAGATTCACGTACGAAAGCTTAAGTTTCTTCCTTCATTCTGTTTCAGCTGATTTCCAATGACCTTAATTATGTTTCCGAGAATGTAGTTTTAATCCAAATTTATGAATATACAATAGATTTCCAAGGTCTTCCATAAATATTAAATATTGGTGAATATAAATACATGCTTGCTGTAAGTTTAATTGACACTTAGTTATGTTTATCATTCCTATGGAAGGAAGAAGAAGCTGGTGGGACTGCTGGACGATCATTGCTGGGAAGAGAACCACCAGTTAGAGGGAAAATCCGACGTGGTTTTCTCAGAGTTCGACTTTCTTTATCTGCCAGTCGATTTCAAGTTAGCAAATATTTGTATTTTGCATTAGAGAAATTAATATAAACTAGAAACTGGTTCATTAATTTATGTGGTGCTTAATTAGAACCCGGTTCAACTTGGGCTATGCGTTCGTCAATTTCACGACGGCAATCGCAGCGAGGAGACTGTACGATGCCTTCCACAACCTCCCGTGGAAGGCGCATGGCTCGCGCAAGGTATGCGAGGTCACCTACGCCCGAATCCAGGTACGTAGTTAGTTAATTTTATGGTGCAGCATTAATTCCAATTAGCCGTTTATTTGGAAGGGGTAGTTAATTGTTATGATTAATCGCAGGGTATTACGGCACTACGGCATCACTTCAACAAGTCGATTTTCGCGTGCGGGAACGATGAGTTTCTCCCTGTTTACTACGAGCCACCGCGCGACGGCTATCGTCTGCCGGAGCCGAGAGTGATCGGTCGACGGCTAGTTAGATAAGTAGCAATATTGTTTATTGTGGAATGGATGTCTGTATCTGGCTTTCTATCTATCCATCCGAGGGATGTGGAGGAAGCTTGGAAAGATCGAAAGGCAGATCGTAACGTAATCTAGTGTAGCATCAACCACTTAACAGTTTAATGGACTCGTTTGGTATGCAGTATGCTATGGTGTGTAATTGTGTGTGTTTTTTATAAAATTTTGTGGTTAATTTAGTATATAGTTCTTGCAATTTTATTAATCCCGAGGTGTTCATATTCAATTGGGTAGTTCTGATTAGACCTGGTTATGGTTTGGAATCATCGGTTCGACTGTTTGTAAGAGATCGAACAAACAGATCGACCGGTTCGACTCTTTGTAAGAGATCGACCATTAACCTTAACCGTTCAAGACAGTTATGGTTCATGGTTCGGAATCGTCGGTTCACGGTTATGATTTCTCATGGTTCAAGATTATTATATTAAAAAAATTAAAATATAA
The DNA here is from genome assembly GCA_024364735.1 of Boesenbergia rotunda. NCBI lineage: Eukaryota > Viridiplantae > Streptophyta > Magnoliopsida > Zingiberales > Zingiberaceae > Boesenbergia > Boesenbergia rotunda. Next base: position 656,065 of record JAGFNQ010000452.1, read on the forward strand.
AAAATTAAAATATAAAATATATTTTAAAAAAAAAGGTTGTACCTATTTAAGTTGTCTTCGTATCCTCATAGGGTGCGTTTAGTTTAAGTTATCATATATAATTTTGGTTATGTGATTATCAAGTAATCACATAACCAAGGTAATAGGGAATGAAACATAATTTGAAGTTGTTTGGTTTAATTTAAGTAATCAAATAAAATCTTATTTGTTTGGAAGTAATAGTCTATAACATAATATAATATTTTACCGTATTACCTTTTAGAATTTGTTTAGGTAATTTTATTAAATTTTAAATTAATTTAATTTAATTTAATTTATTAAAATTCTAATTAAAAATATTAAATTAAAAAAATATTCGTAGGCGACATCGGCGTCGATGTCAACCGTCAGTGTACACGTAGGCAGTCGGTTGTTGGGGCAATCTATAGTCCGGAGTGACCATGTATTTTGATGATTGGACAAAGAGTTTAAGTTAGGTGCACCTTGTACTTGATATGTGTATTTGAGTGTGTAGGTTTGCAGGATACACATGGACTTAGTTGGACGGCTCCGGGTCCGGTGAAAAATGGTGTGAGGAGACAAGCCGTGGGCTTGTATGCATTCGAGAGACCATGGGCAAAGCAGGGACGATGAGCCGAGGGAAGCATACTTCGAGGCATACGCGAAAGATGACATGGGAGACAGGTCGTGGGCTTGCATGCATCCGAGGGACGAGAGCCAAAGTCGAAGAGGGCTTGAAGGCAACAGGTCGAGACTGCTGAATGAAGAGTCAACTGAGTCGTGAGTGGTCGAGTGCTGAGGGAATTGTACTCGGAAAGGAAATCCTAAGGTTCGAGTGCTAAGAGAAATGTACTCGGGGAAGGGAAATCTTAGGTATAGAGGTGGACCAGTCGACTGATGAAGTCAACAGAATGATCAGTCGACTGCTCCTGGATCAGTGGACTCATGGCAACCTAAATTCGAGTGTTAGGCTGTAACGTTCGAATCTGAGTGGGACCAGTCGACTGGCCTTGGACTAGTCGATTGGTATCGGTCATATCAGCCAAGAGCTTTATTTAAAAGAGCTCGGTTTTGGCTGAGAGTTCTTGACGAAATTGACTTTGGTTAAAGGCTAATTAGTAGTCTAAGAACTCAGAAAGGTTTTGCGGGTTGTGGCGAGGTTTCTCCACCCACAATGAACAACCCGGAGGTCTTCCGGGGAGTCATCCACCGATGGATCAGGATCGTCCACCTTACGGACAGCTGTGGAGTAGGAGCTTCATCTCCGAACCACGTAAAGTGGTTTGTCTTCTTAGTTGTTAGTTTTAGTTTAATTGTATTTTCGCTTGCGCACTAACAATGTGTAGGAAGAAAATCAAAAAGTTGCTATTCACCCCCTCTAGCAAACGACAAGGTGCCAACAAGTGGTATCAGAGCGAGGTTCGCTTATCTACAGACTAACCGCCGAGAGAGCAAAAAGCTAGAGGAAATGGCGAGTGAAGAAAGATTTGGGGATGACATCAACATTCCACCTTTCTACGATCGCGAGAGTTTCGAGTATTGGAAGATGCGGATAAAGACATGGTTCGGTATGAATTGGAGCTACATGATCGTGCTAGAAGAGCCATTAGAAGTTCCAAGAGACAAACATGGGAAAAAGCTCCGACCAAGATATTGGACCAAGGAGCAACAAGTTCAATCAAAGGCAACAAAAAGGTAATTTCAATATTAAGTGATATTTTGCCTAATGATATCATTAGTGGTGTAGTTGAATACAAAAACACACACGAATTATGGAACAAGATGGTAGCTTTCATGAAAATCCTACACAAGTTCAAGTAGTGGACGAGCCCAAGGAAATGAGCTCAATGGTCCAAGAAGAGGAGAAGGACCAATCGGATGAAGAAAGAAGTTCAACATCCGAAGAGGAGGAGAAAGGAGAAAAAGATTCATCCATCTCATCAAGTGAAGTGACACAAGAAGTGAAAGATCATCCACTTCATCGAGGGAAGAAGAAGAAGTTTCTAATTCAAGGATTGAGGGGGAGGAGAGACCATCCTCCATATCGGAGCAAGAAGAAGATTCCACCTCCACCAAAGCAAAGCCAAAGGATCACATTATTTGATTTGGGTCTAATTAAAAGGGGCACTATAAGGACAAGTGCCCGAAGGGTAAGAAAAAGGAGGTAAATCATAAACCTAAGTCAATTCCTTTAAATTCTAACATGGGTTGTAGGGAAAAGAAGGAGAAGAAGCATATAAGGTGCTTCACGTGTGGTGAGCTAGGACACTACCACACCAAATGCTCAAGGAAAGGAGAATTTAATAAATTAGATCATTTGAGGAAATGGGAGAAGAAGGAAAAGAAGAGAAGCTTACATCAAGGGGGAACTACAAGGGTAAGGGAGGTAATCCCTAACTTTAAGGTTAAATGTAATTCAAATTTAAACTCCTCCATGCATGTTAGAAATAATGAAAACTATTTATTCATGCATAGTTTTGGTTTTAGATATCATGATAAAAAATAGGGTTAATGTTACATATCAAAACCTTAGGGAATTCATGCATCATGATAAACCTAGAACCTTTAGACCTAAGGACCAAGACATTAATCCCAAGAATGGGAGACACATGCCTAGAATGAGTAGGTCTAGGAATGTCCAAGGTGGACATGTTTGTTGAGGCAATCGGCCCTAGAATGATCAGGAAGATCATGGTTTTGATGTTTAAGGTTAGGGTTTTGTGTTGTATTTGATATGTGTGATTGAGTTTGCAGGACCTGGAGAATCACACATGGAGAACACATCCGAGGGACGAGAGCCGAGGGAGGAGAGCTTCAAGGGCAAGCCGAGAAGTGGACTTCAAGGGCACACGTGAAGGGTGGCATGGAGGCAAGCCGAGGAAGGCTTGTGTGCGCATCCGAGAGACGATAGACAGAGGAAGATGACTTCAAGGGGCGAGCCAAGGGAGCATACGTGAAGGAGAGTGTTTTGAGTGATTGTAAGTGAGTTGAGAGGCTGGGCAGTCGACTGGCCAGAGGGCAGTCGATTGCCAAAACTCACAGAAGGTTTTTAGCCTTCTATCAGTCGACTGCCCCAGGGGCAGTCGACTGGTAACCCCGAAAAACTAGCCGTTGGCTAGCAATTAAAGCTAGACCAGTCGACTGCCCTCGGGGCAGTCGACTGGTGCGGGCTGGACAGCATGCGAAGCTGTCCTTTACTCCTATAAAAGGAGGACTATTTGGCTCAAGCACGGTACGGTTCTTGTGTGTAACAAAGTGCTGCTAGCGCCAAGAGTCCTCAGCCCTTCCTCTAGTAATTACTTGCATCTTGTAAAGAGGAAGAGCACAAGATTGTAAAGGTTTTCTCCACCTTGAAGGAGGGTTTCATAGTGGAGGTGGTGAACTCGTTCGGATCCTTGGATTAGTCACCCTTAGGGGTGGATACCAAGTAAAACACTGTGAGTTAGCATTGATTTTATTCTATATCTTGTATTGTGCTAATCATCTTGTAGAGAAAAGTCGAGCCATCGATCCTATCAATTGGTATCAGAGCGCAAGGACGCCTTCAACGGACTAACCGCCAAGAAGAGCAATCATTGAAATGACTGGCTCGCATATTCAACCGCCGAAATTCGAGGGAGAATTTTCATGGTGGAAGAAGAGAATGGAGGTATTTTTCAATACCGACTTTGATATTATGCTAATCATGGAGAATGGTTTTGAGATACCTAGGGATCAAGAGAACAACGTTCTTGAGAAAGTAAGGTGGAGCAAAAAGCAAAAGGATGATCACTTGGCAAACTCAAAGGCCTTGCATCATCTACTTAGTGTGCTTCCCCAACAAGAAGTGACAAGGATTGGAAACTACTCTAGTGCCAAGGACTTATGGGATAAGTTGGTGGAACTTCATGAAGGCACCTCGGAGGCGAAAATGGAAAAAAGAGATCTCCTTCGGTCCCAACTCAATAATATCAAGCTTGATAAAGGGGAGAAGGTAACGAGTTTACATGCTAGATTTAAAGAAATTCTTATTGGGTTAACAAGTGTAGGAGAACAATTACCCAACCGAGACATCTTGATGAAAGCGATCAATGCCTTCCCAAGAACATCAACATGGAGCTCAATGGTGGACTCGTACTACATCTCAAAGGACCTAGAGAAAACGTCTCTAGAAGAGTTTTTCTCAACCATGGAGCTTCATGAGACTCGAGTTGGAGGGACAATCGAAGAATCATACTACAAGCCAAAAAGTATAGCCCTTGTGGTAAACAAGGGAAAAGGTAAGAAGAAGGAGGTCTCATCATCCGATTCGGAGGAATCGAGTGCGTCTATTGGTAGTGATGCAGAGGCCTACATGGTAAGAAAGGTAAGAAAAGCATTTAAACAATTTTCTACTAACAAGTCTCATGGTAGGAAAGAATCAAGGAGCAAAAGTAGGTCAAGAAAAATTATTTGCTACAATTGCCAAGGAGAAGGACACATGAGAGATGAGTGCCCTCTCTTGAAAAAGAAGGAAGAAAAGAAGAAAGAAGGGAAGAAGAAGAAATCAAAAGAGAAGGAAAAGAAGGTGCAAAACTTAAAGGCCACATGGGATGATCCGTCTTCATCAGAGGAAGAAGAACATCATATTTCCCATTTTGCATTAATGGGAATTGATGACCTTGCTTCCACAACATCCGAATTTGAAGAGGAGAAAAGCTCAAGTGAAGATGAAGGAAGCTCTAGTGAAGGGGGAGGCTCCACCTCAGAATCGGACTTCTCGGTAAGTGAGGTACATAACTTACCTACTTTTATTCTTGCTAAAATTATCTCTAGTACTAGTGATGACTTAGTTGATGCTAAAAAGAAGATTAAGTGTCTAAAAAGGGAGAATTGCATGTTAAAGGAGAAATTAGCTTCAATGGAAATTAAGGACAATGAGCATGTCTCTTCTTCTAACTCAAATGACTCATTTTTAGAAGAAGAAAATAAGGATTTAAGGGAAAAGGTAGATAGCCTTACCCAAGCACTTAGGAAGTTTGAAGTTGGCTCAAAAACATTAGATATGATCATTGGTAGCCAAAGAGCAAGCTTTAGGAAAGAAGGATTAGGGTTTGGGAAGTCTAGCAACGGAAGAACCTATCATTGCCTAATTGCTAGAGGACAATCAAAGACCAAAACCCTTAGTAAGAAATGGATCCCTAAGGAGTACTTGGTTAACTCAATTATGAAACATTACTATTGGGTACCAAAGTCAATTCTCAAGGGTTAGAGGATTTGGGATAAGTCAACCATGATATTAGAATTTCAATTTTTTAAAAAAAAAATTTGGTTGACTTGAGATATTGAGGGGGAGGTTAGTGCCCATAGTAGTAATTCATGATAAATTGGGCAAAATTAAGGCTTACCTTGAGAACATCTCATATTACTTAGTTTGTGATTATGTTCTTACATATGGGATGTTAGGATAATACATTGGTTCACTTATGCTTATGACATTGTGTTGAATCATTAAATGTATCAAAATTATTGAAAATAGACCAATCATGGGGAAGACATGTGTTTAATTAATGGATACATTGTCCAAAGATCATGGTTGGAAATTTTAAGTATTTGAAAACCACTCCATGTTTTATTTATGTTGGCATGACTTTGGAACATGTATGGTTGCATAGTTAGATTGAAAACTTGATACAAATGTAGTGTTTTTCAAGAAATTTGAACTTTGATCAAAAGTCAAGCATGGTTAAAATTTTCCACGAAATGATATTTTTCGCTGATAGAGTATCTTACAAGAGACATGCCTGCAAGTTTTTACAATTTTTAGAATTTTCTGGAATTTCTGGAGGGTTTCTGAAATTCGGCTCAGAAACTCAGTTTTCAGACTGAGATAGTATCAGTCGACTGCCCTCGGGGCAGTCGACTGGCACACCTGAATTCAGGTTCTGAAATGTTTTTTTCAGAAATGAGTCATTCCCTCATTTGATGGCATAGATTAATATTGCTGTAGGCAATCGTTTTTGATGGTGTCAAAGGGGAAGAATGAGTAGTTTAAGTTTGATTGTTAGCTAAAATCTTGACTTAACATTGGATTATGATGAAAAATTGAAAATGACATAGATTAAGGGGGAGGTTACCATTTTGCTATATTTTCAATTGCCATTGATATTTACTATTGTTGACTAGTATATTTTATCCCTAACTTAAACGTATTGCCACATATCAAAAAGGGGGAGATTGTTGAGGCAATCGGCCCTAGAATGATCGGGAAGATCATGGTTTTGATGTGTGTGTGTTAATATGTTTAAGGTTAGGGTTTTGTGTTGTATTTGATATGTGTGATTGAGTTTGCAGGACCTGGAGAATCACACATGGAGAACACATCCGAGGGACGAGAGCCGAGGGAGGAGAGCTTCAAGGGCAAGCCGAGAAGTGGACTTCAAGGGCACACGTGAAGGGTGGCATGGAGGCAAGCCGAGGAAGGCTTGTGTGCCCATCCGAGGGACGATAGCCAGAGGAAGATGACTTCAAGGGGCGAGCCAAGGGAGCATACCTGAAGGCATACGTGAAGGAGAGTGTTTTGAGTGATTGTAAGTGAGTTGAGAGGCTGAGCAGTCGACTGGCCAGAGGGCAGTCGACTGCCAAAACTCACAGAAGGTTTTCAGCCTTCTACCAGTCGACTGCCCCAGGGGCAGTCGACTGGTAACCCCGAAAAACTAGCCGTTGGCTAGCAATTAAAGCTAGACCAGTCGACTGCCCTCGGGGCAGTCGACTAGTGCGGGCTGGACAGCATGCGAAGCTGTCCTTTACTCCTATAAAAGGAGGACTATTTGGCTCAAGCACGGTACGGTTCTTGTGTGTAACAAAGTGCTGCTAGCGCCAAGAGTCCTCAGCCCTTTCTCTAGTAATTACTTGCATCTTGTAAAGAGGAAGAGCACAAGATTGTAAAGGTTTTCTCCACCTTGAAGGAGGGTTTCATAGTGGAGGTGGTGAACTCGTTCGGATCCTTGGATTAGTCACCCTTAGGGGTGGATACCAAGTAAAACACTGTGAGTTAACATTGATTTTATTCTATATCTTGTATTGTGCTAATCATCTTGTAGAGAAAAGCCGAGCGATCGATCCTATCAATGTTGATTCTAGATTTAAAAACCTAGAAAGGGAAAATCAAGCTTTGAAGGCAAAGCTTGATAAATTAGAGAAAACCCTAGATAGATTCACTATTGAATTTAAGGGTGTAAGTATGGTATTGGGTAGTCAAAAACCCAACAATGATAGATCGGGTCTAGGATACCGATCTAAGTTCTCCGATGCCAATGAAAAGAAATATGCTAGGGTAGCATATAATTATGGCAAGGAGGGGATGTCCAAAAATAGCAAGGGGATGTCATGTAAGAGCAAGAAGAAAGTCTTAACTAAGGACAAGGGGTCCAAAGTTAAGAAGGTTAGGGTTTTAGACCAAGAGTCACCGGAGGTACACCGGTGTGGTCTAGCATTTGTTGAGTCACCTAGGGAGGTGGCTAAGGCTAAGAGCTTAAGGGGGAGCTCTAGGAGCCAAGTTGGGACCCATAGTCTATGGATCTTGGAAGGATTTCTTTCGGAAGTCTAGATGGGTCATGGAGTGTGCCAAGGGATGTGGAGATGGATTTGAAGTCTCAATCCTAAGGATTTGACACAATGGGTTTGAGTATCATGCATGTAAATATGACATTGGGGTCATATAGCATGGAAGCTGGTTTTTGATGTGTAAATGCCATATAAATCAATGCTAGGGATGCATTGTGGTTTGGTATGGGCAGAGACATCAAGAGGAGGTCAAAACTAGAACTTTAGGTCAAGGTTCGATTGAACTGTTTAGATAGTTTTGGGTTTTATGTCAATCTTGGGATTGGTGATAGATATATGTTTGAATGTATTTTTCCCAAGTAGATATGGGTACCACAAACCTTTCCATAAAATTTGAGAATTTTTGGAGAATTATGAAATTTTTGGTGCATTTCTGAAAGTGGGTCAGAAATACTGAAATCAGGGTATCAGTCGACTGCCCATGATCTTTCTGTAGGTTTGCTGATTCAAAGGCACCAGTTGACTGGTAACTGTCTCAGTCGACTGATGCAGGTTGAAATTGATTTTTCAGGAATCGGAAAGTGTCGTGATGAGGTAAAACAAGTGTATAATCTTAGGGGGGATTAATACACTTTGTTTATGATCGTTAAAAGTTAAAGGATCTGTTGGTGGGGTCCTTTTTGATGTGTGGCAAAAGGGGAGAACTGTTGGGTTTGAGTGGGAAACCAAACATGCCTTTGCAAGAAATCCTAGGTCAAGGGGGAGCTTAGGTAAAGGGGGAGCTTTGTGCTCGGTTGTGGCGTAAGGAGAATCTTGGAGAGATTCTTGAAAAGCCTTTGTAAGTCCAATATATGGGGAGCCTTGGAGAGGTTATTAAAAAGTCCGTTTTGGTAAAAAAATCTAAACTCATGGGGAGGTTAGGTGTGGGGATGTCTTGTGATAGGATCCATGCATATTTGCTATTTGATGGTTATTAGCATTGTATTTGCTATTTGCTTTCCCTAAATTAAACGTATTGCCAAACATCAAAAAGGAGGAGATTGTTAGGGCAATCTATGGTCCGGAATGACCATGTGTTTTGATATTTGGGTAAAGGGTTTAAGTTAGATTCACCCTTGTATTTGATATGTATATTTGAGTGTGCAGGTTTGCAGGATACACATGGACTTAGTTAGACAGCTCCGAGTCCGATGAAGGATGGTGTGAGGAGACAAGCCGTGGGCTTGTATGCATCCGAGGGACCGTGGACAAATCAAGGATGATGAGCCGAGGGAAGCGGACTTCGATGAATACGCGAAGAATGACATGGGAGACAGGCCATGAGCTTGCATGCATCCGAGGGACGAGAGCCAAAGTCGAAGAGGGCTTGAAAGCAACAGGTCGAGGCTGTTGAATAGAGAGTCAACTGAGTCGTGGGTGGTCGAGTGCTGAGAGAATTGTACTCGGAAAGGAAATCCTAGGGTTCGAGTGCTGAGAGAAATGTACTCGGGGAAGGGAAACCTTAGGTATAGGGGTGTACCAGTTGACTGATGCAGGATCAGTCGTCTGATGGCAACCTAAATTCGAACGTTAGGCTGTAACGTTCGAATTTGAGTGGGACCAGTCGACTGGTAACGGTCATATCAACCAAGAGCCTTTTTTAAGAGAGCTCGATTTTAGCTGATAGTTCTTGACGAAATTGACTTTGGTTAAATGCCAATTAGTAGTCTAAGAGCTCAGAAAGGTGTTGCGGGTTGTGGCGAGGTTTTTTCACCTATAAGGAGCTACACGAACTAGCCGGAGGTCTTCCGGGGACTCATCCACTGACGGATCGAGATCGTCCTGATGGATCGTTTGTGTCCGCTAGAGGGGGGTGAATAGCGATTTTCGGATCTTTCTTCTACCTGCGTTGTTAGTTGCACAGCGGAAACAATAATAAAGAAAACAAACAACGCTAACAAAGAGAATTTACTTGGTATCCACCCTGGCCGGGTGACTAATCCAAGAATCCTTCGGTGGATCACTCCCCGGATAACCTCCGGCTAGTCCTCGTCGCTCCTTGTGGGTGGAGAAACCTCACCACAACACTTTGAGAACCTCTGAGCACAAAGACTATTGTTTGACCCTTAACCAAGACCAAACTCGTCAAGAATCTCAGCCACCACGAAGTCCTATTTAAATAGGACTTGGGCTGAAATCATCGCTACCAGTCGACTGCCCAGGGCAGTCTACTGGTGCCACTGAAATTCGACCATTGCACCCCAACGTTCGAATTCTCAGCCAACTCACCAGCCACCTACCAGTCGACTGCTCCCAGAGCAGCCGACTGGTCCCCAGCTGAACCCTTCCCGAGTACAATCACTCAGCACTCGTATCCTTACGACTCGACTGACTCCTCCTCCGCAGCCTCGACTATTGCCTTCGCGCCCTCTTCATCTTCGACCCTCGTCCCTCGGATGCGCACGCAAACCTCCAGTTTGCCTCCATGCCACCCTTCACGTACGCCTCGAAGTCCACGCCCATCAGCTCATCGTCCCTGCTCTCCAAGGTCCCTCGGGTGCACACAAGCCTCCAGCTTGTCTCCATGCCACCCTTCACCGTACTGAGACCGTCTAGTCAAGTCCATATGCGTAACCTGTACATCCTGTACACTCAACATACACATATGAGATAACAAGGGTAAACCTAACTTAAACCCTTTGCCCAAACATTAAAACACTTGGTCACTCTGGACCACAGATTGCCTCAACAATCTCCCCCTTTTTGATATTTTGGCAATACGTTTGAGTTAGGGAAACAAGATAGTAGTCAATAACCAAAACCATATTAAACAAATGCATATGCAATGCAAAAATGGATCCTATCCAAGGCATCCCACACCTTACCCTCCAAGTTAGGAATTTCTCACACCTAGCCCTCCAAGCTAGGACTTTTCACACCTAACCTTCCAAGTTAGGACTTTTCACACCTAGCCCTCCAAGCTAGGACTTTTACACACCTAATCCTCCAAGTTAGGAATTTTATACACTTAGCCCTCCAAGCTAGGACTTTTCATCAAAATGAGCTTTTTAAAGCTTCTCCCAAGCTCCCCTACATTGGACTTACAAAGGTTTTTTAAGAATCTCTCCCAGGTTCCCCTTACGTCAAAAATGGAGCAACCATGCTCCCCCTTAATCTTAGCTCCCCCTAAACCTAGGGTTTCTAGCAAAGGTATGTTTGGTTTCCCAACTTAAACCCAAACTTCTCCCCCTTTGCCTAACGTAATCTTAGCTCCCCCTAAAACTAGGGTTTCTAGCAAAGGTATGTTTGGTTTCCCAACTTAAACTCAAACTTCTCCCCCTTTGCCTAACATCAACAAGACCCCAATAATATCCCAATTATTGGTTCTTTTAATCCCTAATGATCATAAACACAGTGTACTAACCCCCCATACACTTGTTTTCAATCATTCGGACCCAAGTCAGCTGCTGGATACCCACATCAGCCCTGACCAGTCGACTGCCCCTAGGGCAGTCGACTGATACTCTGATAATTAGTTTTCTGGCCGAATTTCAGAAACTCGCCAGAAATTCCACAAATCTCCAAAAATTCCCAAATTTCATGGAGAACTTTGTGGTACCCATACCTACTTGGGAAAAATACATCCAACCATATATCTATCACCGTTCTCAAGTTGGACACAAAATCCAAAAATTTCCTATGAAACTTAAGGCAAACAAGGAGGGAACCTCCCCCTTTACCTATGTCTTCTCCCAATTTTCATTTTCTAGGGGTTAAGTTCTACCCAACTCGACACCCTAACACCAAGTTAGGTTCTACCCAACCTAACAACCAAGTTCTTCTCCTTTTGACACCATTAAAGGAGTACTCCCCAAGCACCCTTATCCCTAGTGCTAATAAGAACTCTACAAAACCTTAAACTTCTAAGGGGGGTTTGCAAGCACGCTTGCTAGGATATGCCCTATCCTAGAAAAATATGATTTCAAGAAGATATCAAGTGTGCTTGACTTTAGGTACAATTCCTAGTTTCCTAAATATGGACATTTTGTATCAACATTGAAATTCATCCATAATTCCATGTGTTTTTCAAGACTCACACTTATAATTTGACACATGAACTTTGTCCTTAACTCTTCTCTTTTGCTTATGTATGACAAACCTCTCCCAATCCTAGACACATAGGGGGAAATTTTCAAGGACTTATCATTCAAGATCATCCAATGAATTTTAAGCACTTTAAACTATATGATATCATCCCATAAAGTCTTATAAGCTATCATGACTTTCCTATGTTTCTAATTTGACAATTTCTTATAGTCCACTAGGCCTCTTCTTCCTCAGCCTTCAGATCAGTCGACTGCCCAAATGGCAGTTGACTGGGAAAACTCACAGTAGACTCTCGAACTCGGACCAGTCGACTGCCCAAATGACAGTCGACTGATACCTGAATTTCAGGTTTTCAGTCCGAATTTTAGAAATGCCTAAATAAATCTACAAATCTCCAAAAATTCTAAAATTTTGTGGGGAGATTTGTGGGGCCAATGTCTACATGGGAAAAATACGTTTCCAAATAAGTGTACTCCGGATCCCAATATTGGCACGAAACTCAACTTATCCTAAAGTGTATGATTAAAACTCATCCCAAAAGTCTCAACTGCGATTTTTCCTTACTGTTTCTTCTTTTCCTTAATTATAGTTCATTTCTATCATTGAACTACATGGTATTCACACATTAAAACCCAATTTTACCAAATATAATTGTATCTTCATTCTTTTCTCCCTAAATTCCCTTTTTAATGTGTCAAAACCTAGGATTAATACTTACCCAAGTCTTCCAACCCTTTTTGGCACATTTTACCTAATTTCCTAGAAGAGAAACTCTTGAGATCCATTTACCATGGACTCCAAAGGCTCCTAGAGCTCCCCCTTGAGCTCTGAGCCCTAGCCACCTCCCTAGGTGACTCTATCCACACTAGACCACACCGGTGTGTCCTCGGTGACTCTTGGCCTACAAAATGAACCTTCTTAACCTTGGACACTTTGTCCTTGGTTAAGTCATTGTCTTTCCCTTTGGATGACACCCCATTGCCATCCTTGGACTTCTCCTTCTTGCCATGATCATATGCCTTCCCAGCATATTTCCTTTTGTTGGCCTTGGAGACTCTAGACCGGTAACCCAAACCCGATCTATCATAGTTGAGTTTTATACTACCTAACATTATGTCTAGACCCTTTGATCCAACTGTGAATCTTTCTAGGGTCTTTTCTAGTTTGTCAAGCCTTGCCCTCAAGGCTTGATTTTCCCTTTGCATAATTCATGTGCATTTTTGTATACTCCTACACCATTCAAAACATTAGTAGGCAAAGTATTAAGCAATATATTTATTACCTTTCTATTCGCCTTGGATTGATTTTCTTGTTCTTGATTCCAATATCTAGGTCTAAGCCTCTTCCCGTGCTTATCCTTTGGAATCTCGAAGGGCTCTTCAAGCACAATCCGAAGGTCCCAATCCATTCCGAACCACGTCTCCATCCGTGACTTCCAATACTCGAAATCTTCATGGTCATAGGCCGGCGGAGTGTAGATGTTGTCCCCGAATTTGTCTTCCATATTATTCCCACTAGCTTTTGCTCTTCTTGGCGGTTAGTCCAATCACGAGCGGTCCTTCGCTCTGATACCAACTGATGGATCGTTTTTGTCCGCTAGAGGGGGGTGAATAGCGGTTTTCGGATCTTTCTTCTACCTGCGTTGTTAGTTGCACAGCAAAAACAATAATAAAGAAAACAAACAACGCTAACAAAGAGAATTTACTTGGTATCCACCCCGGCCGGGTGACTAATCCAAGAATCATTCGGTGGATCACTCCCCGGATAACCTTCGGCTAGCCCTCGTCGCTCCTTGTGGGTGAAGAAACCTCACCACAACACTTTGAGAACCTCTGAGCACAAAGACTACTGTTTGGCCCTTAACCAAGACCAAACTCGTCAAGAATCTCAGCCACCACGAAGTCCTCTTTAAATAGGACTCGGGCTGAAACCCTCGCTACCAGTCAACTGCCCCCAGGGCAGTCGACTGGTGCCACTGAAATTCGACCGTTGCACCCCAACGTTCGAATTCTCAGCCAACTCACCAGCCACCTACCAGTCGACTGCTCCCCAGCTGAACCCTTCCCGAGTACAATCACTCAGCACTCGTATCCTCACGACTCGACTGACTCCTCCTCCGTAGCCTCGACTATTGCCTTCGCACCCTCTTCATCTTCGGCTCTCGTCCCTCGGATGCGCACGCAAACCTCCAGTTTGCCTCCATGCCACCATTCACGTATGCCACGAAGTCCGCGCCCATCAGCTCATCGTCCCTGCTCTTCAAGGTCCCTCAGGTGCACACAAGCCTCTAGCTTGTCTTCATGCCACCCTTCACCATACTGAGATCGTCCAGTCAAGTCCATATGCGTAATCTGTACATCCTGCACACTCAACATACACATATGAGATAATAAGGGTAAACCTAACTTAAACCCTTTGCCCAAAGATCAAAACACTTGGTCACTCCGGACCACAGATTGCCTCAACATGTCCACCTTACGAACAACCATGGAGTAGGAGCTTCATCTCCGAACCACGTAAATTAGTTTGTCTTCTTAGTTGTTAGTTTTAGTTTAATTGTATTTCCGCTTGCGCATTAACAACGTGTAGGAAGAAAATCGAGAAGCTGCTATTCACCCCCCTCTAGCAAACAACAAGGTCCCAACATTGGTGTCCAACACCGGCGGCCGGCTGTCGGCGTCGATCGCCGGTCGATCGATGCCAAGTGTCGATCGCTGGCAGTTGCCGGCCGGCTGTCAACCGCCAGCTATCGACACTGACCGCCGCGCGATCAGAGCTGATCGTCGGTCGCCGCCGACAGTCGTCAGTCATCGGTTGTTCCAGCGGTCGTCGGTCGTCGGTCACCGGTCGCTTGCTGCCGACAGTCGTCGGCCGACGGTCGCCGGCTACCAGTGGCGGTTGTTGACCGCCGATCGCCGACCACCGACGGCGGTCGTCGGAAGTGGTTGTTGGCCGTTGTCGGTCGTCTGTCATGAATAATGTTTCCAGAATTTAATAAATTGTTATTTTCATTTTAAATGTAGATATTGGAGGATAACTTTGGAATGATAAATTTCATAACCCCGGAATTAAGAAAAATTTTAGTTTCGTAAGGTTTTCCAATTCCGGATTGCATGCCCCTTTTGCTGATGTGTCAGACATCGATCATTACTTAGGAATTGTTGATTATGTAAACCAAACAAGATTTTCATTGATAACCTTGGATGGATAACCAAGGTTATCAAGGATAACCCCCAACCACCACGCGACTGCACTACGACATCACTTCAACAAGTAGCAAGGTTGCATGCCCCTTCAAGACGGTTTGGAATCGACAGTTCGGAATCGTTGGTTCGACGGCTCGTTGGAGATCGACCCTTAACCTTAACCGTCCAAGACGGTTACGGTTCACAGTTTCGAACCGCCAGTTCACGGTTCGGTATACGGTTCGTCACGGTTCGATATTATTATATTAAAAAAAATTAAAATTTAAAAATATAAAATATAAAATATAAAATATATTAAGAAAAAGGACTTGTACCTATTTAAGTTGTCTTCGTATCCCCTTAGTGTGTAGGGGAATCAAAGCCCACGTAGTTCTTTTAAATTTTATCCTTTTACAATTTTCATCACTCACTTCCATTTCTTTCCGTTCCCGTTGTATTCGTTCTTTTGGTATCAAATTCTTCGACTTCGTCTTCTGAAAGTTACATTCCTTGGATTCTTTTCTCGGCTCTGGTCCAATCGTCTAGTAATGCTTGAGCTTCTAATGAGTTGGGAGACATAGTTGATCGCCGTTCATCTAATATATTGCCGCCGACACTGATACTTTCAAAAGTTTTTGCTTTCATTTTAGCAGCTTTTGTTTTCATCTCCTCAACTTCGAGTTGTTTTTGTTTTATTACAACTTCAGTCATTTTTATACTTGTACACTTAGTAAACTTTGTAAACATATTGTTCAAATATATTGTCATACTTTCAATGTCTGATTTCATTTTATCTTTTCCTTTTCTTTTTGCTGCCTTTTGACCAATTAGACAAGCTTTTTCTTCGTTTAGGTCTACATATAGACTCGTATCTTGGTTAGATGAGGTGTTGCTTACCCCGACTCCGAGGTTCTTGTCTTCTTCGTGCCAACAAGGTTATCAATGAACTGTGGAGTAAACATTAGACAGTCTTTTACGATTCTCTATACATGCTCGAGATTATATGCATTGTCATTATTTTCCTCGCGATATTTTTCATACGCAAGCCGCAATATATCTTCATCACTGTGGCCGCTACGGTATATACTATAAACACTATTATAATTTACGTTGAAGTGATATACTTTTTTTTGTATGGTATTATGCCAGTGTGTTCGTATGATACTTGCAATTATGTTGGATGTATTTGGAGGATAATTCTCATTGTAGTAGCTTACAACACGATCCTAGAAAGCAATCACCTTCTGATCATTGCAGATAATTGGATCATCGTTGATAGTGACAAACGATCTCGTTAATTCCTCGTCTTCAACCTTATTTCATGTTGATCGTTTTCTTCTGCCCGTAGCGTCAGAATCTGCCTTATCTAAATTTACAAGCTCAATTGGGGATTCGCGGTCAGATAGTTAAGTCTCTGGAACAAAAGTCGGAGTGAATGGTTTATTTCCGTCGGAGATATAAAAAGCATACCGATTGCAGGTGGATTAGATGGATAATTTTGTAGATATGAATTATATGGATAATTTGGTGGATATGAACCACAAAGCTTATTTGATTAGATGAATAATTTTGTAGATATGAATTATATGGATAATTTGGTGGATATGAACCACAAAGCTTATTTGGTGGGTATGAATTATGTGGATAATTTGGTGGATATGAAAAATATGAATAATTTAGTAGAATTTATGAATTTAGGAAAAAATATTTTCTAAAAAATTCTCGATTATTTTTATCCATTTCGGAGGGAAATAGTAGAGAGGAGACTGTTAGAGGGACTTAGGTGTTTGAAGATTGAAATGAGTTGTGTAAGATGATAAGTATTTATAGTTTAAAATTTAATTTTTTTTGTTAAAGTACTCGTTATGCAACCGTTGTGTAAATTTACTAGCTATTATCTAAAAAATAATTAATGAGGTTTTTTCAATCTCGGGCGACCGCCCCGGCCTCACGGAAGTTTCCCATCGGCCGCTAGGGTAAATCGGGAAGCGCTCGCGGTGGCCGGTCTAGAAGCCCATCATCCTAGAGAGTTCGCGCTCCATTTGGAGGAAAAATTTCTGCAAATATGCCGTAGCTGGGAATCGAACTGCGGATGCCTGAGTTAGCGACTAGTCGTCCTACCGCTGTACCGTAGCTATTATCTAGCTAATATTACATCTCGAATCGATTCAAGACATAGCGACATCAATTAAAATAAATCTCAATCGATTAGGAGTATTACCCAATCAATCGAGAATGCCCCCAATCGATTAGACAATACAAAAAAAAAAGATGAACCAGACAGCAGACAAATTGAACCTGGGATGACCAGCCCGGCCTCACGGAAGTTTCCCACCAGTTACCAGGATAAATCGGGAAGCGCTCGCGGTGGTCAGTCTAGAAGATCAGCGTCCCACTTAACTTCGGAGTCGATTAGACAATACAAGAAATTGCAATAAGTAGTTGGTGCCCAATCGATTGGGCAGAGCGTCATAATCAATTGGGCAATACAACACATGCCCCCTAATCGATTAGGGGTCACATGACAATCGATTTGGATCACATATTTTATTACATTTTTTATAAAAGAATGCAATGAACATATTCAAAGAATTAAACGTGTTCACCGCGTCAGGATACGCTGATGCCATATCGACGTTAATGCATATAATACTTTCATTTCATTGAGTGTTTAATGCAGTTGCTCTGAGTCGGCCTTGTGGTGGTTGTAAAATAAAAATAATATTACATAAAGGTGTATAATGAAATTTATATTAAAAGACAAGCAAAAAGTGCAAAAGGCCCAATTGAAACTAGAGTATGAACCCAGCCCACATAGGTTAGCACCTTCTTCTCCTCCAAGAAAACCCTCTTCTTTTGCGACGACTGCAACGGCAGCAGAGAGGCACATCTCGATTCGCGATCGAATCACATGGCTCGCTACGACCGCGCCATCACCGTCTTCTCCCCCGATGGCCATCTCTTCCAGGTTGAATACGCTCTAGAAGCTGTTCGCAAGGGAAACGCCGCCGTCGGCGTCCGCGGCACCGACACCATCGTTCTCGGCGTCGAGAAGAAATCCACTCCAAAGCTCCAAGACTCCCGGTAATTTCCAATCTCTTTGCCTCGTGGCCGGTATAGTTTCACACTCATCCCATTTGTTTTGGATTTTTATGATCCGCCTTCTCCCTGCCTTTTCCTTCCCAGATCAGTGCGTAAGATCGTGAACTTGGACACCCACATCGCGCTGGCGTGCGCGGGCCTCAAGGCAGACGCCCGCGTGCTCATCAACCGTGCTCGGATCGAGTGCCAGAGCCACCGCCTCACCGTAGAGGATCCTGCCACGGTCGAGTACATAACCCGCTACATCGCCGGCCTGCAGCAGAAGTACACACAGAGTGGCGGTGTCCGGCCCTTTGGGCTCTCCACGCTTATCGTTGGGTTTGACCCGTACACGGGCGTGCCTGCGCTATACCAAACAGATCCCTCCGGGACCTTTTCAGCTTGGAAGGCGAACGCCACCGGAAGGAACTCTAACTCGATGCGGGAGTTCCTGGAAAAGAACTATAAGGAGACCTCCGGACAGGAGACGGTGAAGCTGGCTATTAGGGCACTGCTTGAAGTAAGTTTGGTTACTCCCTTTCCCTTTTTGGTGATGACATTGTCATCGGTTTACTATTGGTTGACGTCTTCACTGATAAACGACCGTTTTATATCTTATTATCTCTAAGTTGCATAACTCTTTGAGGATTCTCAAATCTTACCATAGTTCGCATATCAATCTACATTTGTCAATTGCGTCAACTGTTAGTAACTATTGTTTGTTAAATTTGCAAAATTATGGCTCTAGATGATTATCTTTTGGATTAGATAGTTAAGTGCGAAAGTGGGGATAATGAGAATATGTGATATACTTCTGGTCTCTTAAGAATAGATGAACATTCTTATAGGAAGAGCTAGTTGCTATCCAGCTTCAATTTATCATACGCTGTGATTTGGCAAATCAACACCTTGTTTGTATGTTTAGAATTTTTCATATCGAGATGTTAAATCATGTAGGTGTTATTTGAGACATTTTGAACCCTTACAATCATATAAGGTTATGTAGATGCGATTGGCATTAACGTTTGTCATACCATAGAACATTTGTGATGATTATGGGGGACATAATTTTCATCCATTAGCAAAAGTGGCTGACACTAAAAGATAGCATTACTTTCAAGTTTTACTAGAACTAGAACAAGTATACTTGCGAAGGCAATTGATTACTGATGAGAATGAGTAGCAAAAAAAAAAGATTTTATTTTTTTTTAGTAACTAAAGATTTTGATTTAAAGTAGAACTAAAGTTTTAATACATGAAATGAAATTTCAAAGATAGGAAAGGAAACTAGAGATTTGTTTAGAGGGATAGAAATTATTGTAACAAGAGTTAAATATCACAGTGGGTCTTTTATTCCACAAAGAGATATAAGGAACAATGTCACCAATAAGTAAAGAGTAAATGATAGAAATGAAGCATCTGGAATCTTGTCAAATTATCAGGGTCTCCTTTAAACGGAAAGGTTTATAGGTCAATCTTTAGGGCAATTGTGATACAAGACATAAAAATTTAAGAGCAACAATGGCAATGTAATTGTACAAGGTAATGTGCAGCGTTACTAGAAAAATAAAACAAAAATATTAATATTCTAAAGAAATTATCTCAAATGAATGATAAATTGAAATGATATAGGCATGTTTATAAAGATAACTATTAGGCTCTATATTAAGACATGGCTTGATTACAGTTGAAGGTGTGTATGGAGTAGAGGGATGATAAAAACTCTATTAAACATAATTAAAAGTAAAAAAAAGAGATTCAAATATACTATTGACCGTCTTAGTTGGAGTTAGAAGATTCAGTTAGGCTGTGTTTAATTAGAGATAATGTAATCTAATTTGTAATGTAATTGAGCTTGTAATGTAATTCAGATTACATGTTGTTGGCCTTGCAATCCAGATTACAACATTTTTACTAGCTTTTATAATGCAAATTACATTACATTATAATTTTAAAATTATACCAAATAAAATAATCAATTTTGTAATATAATCATGATTACATTACAAGGTTGATTATCCCTTACGAAACATAGCGTTAAAGAACTTCAAATGTTAAACGTAGCTTTGGTTAGTCATATATCTTTCTATCTGCTAAAGTTTTTTTCCCTTTTATCGAGGATGAATTTGAATGCTATAAATAAAAACTTGTTGTGTCGAACAAATAATATATTGGTTAACAGAGGAAGTTATATATAATTTTACTAGACGTCTTTAGCTTAGATGATACTTGGGGCCCATATATCAAGATTTGTCGATTTAGAAAGGTTCGGATACAAGATTTATTGGTAATGAGGATGCTATATGATAATGAGAGAGGGCTAATATGCATTTTGCTCCTGCTGCTTTAGTTCTTTCCTAGTTTTTTCGAATACGAGAAAGTTGCTTCTGCCTCTGGAATGTTGTGAGTGCTATCTTAATATCTTTTTGACCATTCGTCATGATGTATAAGGGATGCCTGTTTTGGTGTACAATCAGGATTGGTTCAATCCTGGACCATTGGTCTGTTTGGGATTTGACCTGCTTGGATCGTATGGCAGCACAGACCCTCTTCTTGCAGCAATATGCGGGGTCTGCACACTAGATTTTTTAGATAGACCTACTTCACTATGAATAGCTTTGTTTACAGGTGGTATGATGGAATTCAATCTAGAACATGTGTAAGCTTGTTCATCATCTTCTCAATCTTGATGTTAAAAGCCCAGGATCATAGGAGGCCTTAGAATTTGTTAATGTTTTTCCCCTAACGAGGCACTCCTCGATTAGAGCATGATATTTCAATGTTGGTTCCCTACGTGTGTAGTGCAATAATAAAGTACATAGAGGAATAAATAAGAAGATCAGAGTTCAAATCTCTTCGAATCCAATAGAAAAAAAAATGATAAACGAGATATCAACCAACTTAGGGTGATCGGTTCGGCTCCACGGAAGTTTTCCACCAACAGTTAGGTAAATCGGGAATCGTTCGTGGTGGGCGGCCCAGAAGCTCAGTATCTTGAGATTGTGCGTTCCATTTGAAGAAAAAATTCCTGCAAAATGTGCCGTAGTTAGGGATCGAATTGCAGGTATCTAGATGACAACTTGATGTCCTTCTGCTATATCATTGCCCCATGCCCTTATATTTTAGAGGTTGATTTTTGAGTGTCATAAGTTAGGCCTTGGATTCACCTGATAGGCAAACCAATGGGAAGACCTATTATCTCCCGGATTGATCGGGCAAAACTCGGATATTTGGATTATAAAAAAGAATTGCCAATTAATGTTGAAGAAGCTAAAATGGCATGATGCTTCACTAGTTGCATGGTGCAAAGAGAGCTACAAATTTTTGTTCGCAAATTGAGTATATAATTGGTATATCTTAATTCCTGAATTCAAGAGATTAATTTAAAAGGCGAAAACAAATACTTCCCTATTCAAAGTTATTTTCTATTTCATACTGCAAGGCAGAGATAGTCTTAAAAGAAAGCATGGAGTCTTATTTGAGCTTTGATGATGTGATGATATTGTTTATTTAGGTGGTGGAGAGTGGAGGAAAGAACATAGAAATTGCTGTAATGACCAAAGAGCAGGGTCTTCGTCAACTTGAAGAAGCTGAGATAGATGCTATTGTCGCTGAGATAGAGGCAGAGAAAGCTGCAGCTGAGGCTGCAAAGAAGGCCCCTCCTAAAGATTCCTAAAGTTAGTTGTTCTGATGATCTGCTTTCGAATTTGAAACTTGGAATTTGTATGTGAACTCATCTACAATTTCATTTGAGTCCTATAATTAAGTTCGTCCTCCAACTTATTCAACCTCTGGCACTTTCCTCGTATTATAGTAAAAGATGATTATACTCATTTTAAATATCTCTTACCATTCATTTTCAAATTATATGAAAAAAATAAATTATGGAGTGAGTTTACCGTTAACCGTGGTTAGGGATAGTAATTTTTTTTTTGGGATGATATGTTCATCGAGAATTAATTTATATTTTATTATAATAAATATATTACCGTCTAATCAATTGGATATCTTCCTGGGAACTCTTCCTCCTAGATTCTTGCTGTTACACTTGGTCATTATTAATTGCTTTTTTTTTCTCATATCCACTAAGTTGTTCATAAGGGTATCATGCGTCATGCGTTCATAAGGGTATCATAAGAGTAACCTCTAATGGGTTTCTCATATATAGTTTTTATATCTTATGTACCTTAGGCTCATTTTGTTTGTATCATGCGTAATTTTTAAAAAAAAATTTAACTTAAATATTATAATCCTAAAGCCTAAACTTAAATTATAATGTCACGCCCTGGAGTTTCATATGTTCGATCATAAACAGATAATATCTTTTTTATATGATAGACAATTTAAATCATTTATACAAGGCCTATACGACCACATAACATTCTCAACCCACATGGCCGGAAGTATAACAAAAAGAAAGTAAACAAACATCACAACTATACCAATACGCATGCTGACACAATTTACATCACAAACACATATCACAAGCTCCTCCATAGCACAAAAAACACACGACCACCGAGACCGGAAACAAATACAAGTCCACGAATGCAAAAAAGAAGATACATCACCTACAAATGAATAACGAAACGAGATTGCAACAGAAAAGGAGTCATCGATGGAAGGGGGAATTGGCTATGGGCCTCTCCTGATAACTCCAAGAATCAGTCTAAAAATATAAAATATGACAAATGGAGGTGAGTTTGGGCGAACTCTGTAGATATAGAGATAAGATATGTATGGGGTAAAAGCTATACAAGTAGTATAGAATGAAGCAAATACAGTCTCGTAAGCATATCAAAAACAAAACTGAAGTATTATATGAAATATACATACCATAGTCAACCAAATTATGTGGGAATATAAATAAAAAATCCCCGATAAAACCCTCCATAGGTAGGCTCGTACACACAAGCGGTGTAAGATCATCAAACCATATGCATAATACCTGATATACATGCATGTCAAACATATGCAGTAACATAACTCAATCAAGTACAACAAACACAATCAAATACAACCGATGCATCATATGCACATATTGCAATGTCATGTGTCACGCTTGACATTAATCAAGCAACCGTCACATATCATATGTAAACGACAAAGTAGGTAGAGATAGGGGAGTACTGTTAAATCCGACACTTTTGACACGGTCCAGAAAATTTTTCGGAAAAAGATTTAGGGTTTTCGAGACCCAAACTAAAATTTAGAGGGTTAAATTGCTTGAAACTTAAGTTATGAGGAGCTAAATGTTGAAAAACGGAAAATGGAGGGCATCCTTGGGATTTGTCGAAAGAATTGAGGGCTAATGTGCAAAATGGCCCCATAAAAACCCTTTCTCCCCTCCCCTCTCGGCCGCACGCGCCCGACCTCCCTTTCTCCCCCTTTCTCCTCGCGAAACCCTAGCTCGATGCCGACCTCGAGCGTTTCGCTACCTCTCTCGCGAAGCTTCCTCTCCACGCTTGCCAGATCACGACGCCGACGGCATCAACCACGCGCGATCAAGCTCCGATGCCCTCACCCCTCCCACTCGCGTTGGGCATGAGCATGAGACATTACCATGTCCTCTTCTCAGTCGTGCCCTCGCATTTCGCCAGTCTGATTTGCTCCAGATTGCAGCCATGAACCGCCATCTCTTCTTCCCTGATCCGGTCGACCACCATTCAGGGGTTGCCTTCTCCACGCGATTAAGCCAGCGCGAGGCCTGGGTCTTTTCCTCTTCGTTGGCGATGAGGATCCAAACACCAGGCGACTGGAGCTAATGGCTAGATCTGAGCGGCAGTGATCGCAAGGCGTGAGATTAAGGTAAGGGATTCCAATCAAGGCTTTTCCGTTTGGTTTTCTTATTGATGATGAACTGAGATGGGATTTGGTTAGTGTTGTTTGATTCTGTCTATGCCGTGGAGACCTGCCGAGCTCAGGTAAGCATCGCTGAACTGATGTTGTGAGTTGGATCATTATGGACATGTTTGTATGGTTCTGTTTGGGATTCTAGATCAGATATGAGTTAGTGTTGGGTTTTGTTGTCGTAAGGTGCTGTTAAGCTCCATATCTCGTCATGTGCTGTCTTGTGATCGAAATTGCCTTGGTATTGTGCGTATTGGCTGTTGGTTCTTGAATTTATGAGGTTTAATTTGGATGGTTCTGTCTCGGTTGTGTTTGAGGGATGTTCATGAGGTTATTTTGGTCTGAATTAGAGTTTCTGTGAGTTCCTTTGTTTGAACCTAATTTGGTTGGGAATTGAGCTGAGGATTTGTGTTGATTGGATCTTTTGTGATTCTGATTTGGAAGTTTTAGTAGCTTCCTTCCTATTCTTTTGATATGTTCTGTATCTAGTGATTTCTGTGATAGGCTCAGTTTTAGAATGTAATCATTGGGCAGTCCATGGTGTCTTGGGCTTCTTTGGTTTGGAATTTGAAGTTGATGATGGGATTTTTGTTTGCTCAGTGTGGGCTGATCAGATTGAGGATTGTGTTGGTTAATTGATACTACGGTGTGATCTTAGAGCTAGTTGGTTGGCTAAGCTTGGATGAAGCTATTGTGTTTTGAATTAGATTGAGTGGTTTAGTATTGGGGTAAACCACACGTTGGTCGAATCGGGTTAATCCGAATATGACTTGGTGTCTAGTCTAGTTGGCACCATTTATATTGATGACTTATACTATGTTTCATGGATACAGGATATTGACTTGAGCAGTTGAGTTGCGGAGTATCAGACGGGAGGTTCTCTTCGTATACAGACTTCTACTTGGAGGCGGGTACCCTTTGACTTATCTTTTAGATATTGTCATCTTGTTATGCATAGCCTGTTATAGATAGCAGTAAGATCATACGCTATCCCTGTTTATTATGCCTGTTCTGGATACTTGTTATTTATCCCTGGTTATTAGGCCTGTTCTGAATACTCGTTAGTTATCCCTGGGTTATTATGCCTGTCTTGGATACTCGTTAGTTATCCCTGGGTTATTATGCCTGTCTTGGATACTCGTTAGTTATCCCTGGTTATTATGCCTGTCTTGGATACTTGTTAGTTATCCCTGGTTATTATGCCTGTCTTGGATACTTGTTAGTTATCCCTGGTTATTATGCCTGTCTTGGATACTTGTTAGTTATCCCTGGTTAGTATGCCTGTTCTGGATACTTGTTGACTATCCCTGTTTATTATGCCTGTCCTAGATAACTGTGGTTTATCCCTGAGTTATTATGCTGTTAGTTCCATACAGTATCAGGTAGTGTCATATCTATATGTATGCTTAGAGATCGTGATGTATCTCCTGCCTTTGACCTTGAGGGATCTGTAGTTTTCGGCCAGTATACCTTGTAGGTTAACTGTATTTCCTGTTATAGGATTTCAGACTGAGACCTAGTATACTGAGGACTTGGGAGGGAGTGACGGACCCGAATTACTATGTTAAATTGTCACGAAATTGGGTCCATCAAATTTAAATATAAATGAATGAAATGAATTAAATGCTGGAAACCCTTTTACAATCAAAAATATGGAAATGTAATATAGGGGCCACAGGTCGTATTTTTCTCGGGGACTAGTTGATATAATTTGATTCGTGCTCGTATTTAGGTGTCGTTTGTGTTTTCGGGTTTCAAATAAAGATTTGGGTTTTGGTTCAATTCGAAATGGAAAACATGATGCAAAGGATCAACCACAAGGATAGTTTACTATGTAACTCAACAAGTGGTAACAATGGTTAACTCAATCAATGGAAAACTAAATCAAGGCACTAAAGCAATTTTGGAAACAAACAAATCTGCTTTCAATTGTAAAATGCCACTGCAAATTAGATGGAGCTTCAAAATCAAACTCGAGATAAACCAAATATAAGCAAACTAAAAACAGTTTACTACAATTCATTCCCGAGATTTACTTAATACCAAGGTGGATACAACTTACAAACAGCAAAACTGATGTTCCAAGAGCTGATAGTAAATGCAGAGAATTTCTTTCAGATTAACCTCTCATAACTAAACAAATGCAAGGCAATTCATAAACAAACTGATACAAAATAAGTGCCAATTGCTTAACTTGATACCAAGATCAGAAATGCAAGCTTAAAACTGCTGAAAAGTAGATTCACAGTTTCGGAAATGTTATGACTGCAAAAGAAACTGATTTCAAGCTCAAGAATGCACTAAAGATAGATTTAGTTTTGATGCCAATCAGTGCTGAAATTCCCCATTGACAGACATGCAAACTTGATCCTAAACTAAGAAATCTGCTGTGCCAAGACTGATACTGATGATTTCGAACTGTCTCTGCAACTCAGCTAGGAAGGAAGGGGCTGTGAGTGAAATGCTATGTTAAGGAAGAGGAGGAGATGCAGTAGAATCGATGTGCTGGTCAGTTCAGAACATTTGTAAACTGAATCTAAATGCAGTGTGCAGGGATTCAGAAATGAAATGCAAAGTTTCACCAAACCAACTGCAGGAATAGAGACTGTAATTCAGAAACTAATTGATATTTAACAACTAATTCCAAGCACATTCGCATATCCAAGGGTAGGATTAACTGCAGGATTCAACTCAAGGCAGCAGATTGCAAACAAGCTGAAAATTTCAGAGAACAACTAAATGCAGAGATGGAAGTTGATATAAAACTTCAGAATTGAAAGGATTAAGAGTTTCAGAACAAGGGATGCGCAGAAACACACTCTGAGTTGCAAGAACCAGATGCAGGGGGGTTTAACCTCAATCCGAATACCACTACAAATAGATCAACATGACATTCGAATGCCCCAATCTAATATGTAGGAAGGATTCAGAAAACTGATGTGCAGCAGGTTTATCAGAATATTCAGAAATGACAGAGCAGATTTGATATGCAAAGGGAAATGATACGCATGAACCAAATTGAAAAAACAAACTGAGTTCGAACACAATTGTTCTCTAACAAACAATAAATCTAATTACTTACATAATCGAAGCTGATTAAAGCAGGAATGAATCAGAACTAAACTCAATTAATCGGGAATTTCAGAAACAGGAATGGCACGCAGCTTGAACTAAATTCAGAAATGAATTGCGGCTAAATAAACTGATCTAATTACACTAGTTCATTACACAAACCATCTAGCTAATTAAAACACTGATTTAAAACTCTAATTGAAACAAAAACTATTAAGAACCGAAACAACACAGAAAGTTACTCAGAATTTCAGAAATGAAGTGGCAGAAACGAAATTACAACTAAAACACTGAAATTAACTACTTAAACTACTCCTCAAGCCTTCCCTAGCTCAAATGCTTCTTGGTCGTCAAGCAAGAGTGAGCCTCGAACCCGCAAGCTCAGCAAATCAGTGGAAGAAAAACTCTGCGATTCAACTCCATTCAAACTCTCCCCAAGCTGAAATTAGCCATCGATTTCTTCAATTCTGCTGTGGTGGATTGCGATTGTGATTAGGGAATGATCCTAACCATCCAAGGAACCCCTCTGGACAGCTCGGATGCGGTGGCGATGAAGCGCAGCTGAGATTGACGAACTCGAGTGACAGAGCCACTGAAACCTCACGAAACTCTGTCTTTGGGCAAAATTCGAGCTGGAAATTCCTCTGTGAGCTCTCCCCACTGACCTAACACCTGTTCTAATGAAAGATTTGAGGGGTCGCGCCCCTTGGATGAAGAACTAGCTAAGAACACGATGACAACTGAAGAAGAACCTACTGTAGCGGCGGAGACGCGACGAGGAAGAGAAGCTGCTGTGTTTTGATTAAATAGTTGTCAACGGACGGCTGTGATTGATTTGAGGAGATCCAACGGCTGATCTTGCTCTGATTGGAGCCAAACTTTTATGATGATGATCTGGGGTCAGGATCTGCCTTGTGGTAGCTCGGATCCTCCAGATATGCAACGGATGGTCCAGATCAACTCTATCTGTGAATGGACGCTCTAGAGCCCTCCTTGCTTGATCCAACAGTTGATTGAGCTCTGATTGGAATGAAACCTTCAGATCTTGATCATAGAGCTTGATCAACCCTAACCCTAGCTCGGATTGCTTCAGATCGTCCCGGATGGCTCAGATCTAACCGCTCTTGAATCGGACGGCCCGGATTAATTATAAGCTTGATAATTCGATCCAGTTCACATCCGACTCAAGTTTGACCCAATATGCCCTAGGTCCAGGATCCTTTCATGCCTACAAAAATATATCATAAAATTAGTGGCCAAATAATCCCAAAATTGTGTAAATTTGCAATTAAGTCCAAAATAAGAGAAAGTTCCAAAACCTAGGGTAAAATCATAATTAAGCAATAAAAACATGGGTCAAACATGGATTTAAGCAATTAAAATAATCGATAAAATGGTGCTTATCAACTCCCCCACACTTAACCTTGAGCGTCTCGCGAAACTACTAAATAAGTATCCCTTAGGCTTTCTTAAGCATAATTAGAAGCAAATGAAAAGAAATTACCTAAGGTTGTCAATTCTCAAAAATCTAAGCTCTATGGATTAGTATCTTGTCCTTAAATCAACAACTTAGCTTTTTCATCTATCATGAGTCATTGAGATGAATTCAACTCTCTAGCCTTTCAAGGAAAGTTTTGGTGGCTCTCTTCTTAAGTTCTAAGTTGATGATGGAAGTGGAGCTCACTCTATCACACATGCTTCTTGCACTACCATAGGCTTGCTTATTATCTACTCTCCACCATTATTCATGATTGGAATCAACAACTATAAAAACAAAGGGAAACATGAAAAATGGTGAGAAATGAAATAAAGACTAAGAAAACAGAAAATTTTGATGGAGTGGAGGACTTGGTTGTTTAAAAATGTTTCCAATGTGCTTTGCCCCTCTTTACAGTCCTCTAGTGATATCCAAAAGGATGGTGGAGAAAACTATGGCATTTCCCTTTAAGAATTTGATAAAAATTCTCACTAGTCCTTTTGTGCCAAATATTTCCATTTGCGTGCCAATTTCTTCCTTTTCTTTTCTCTTTCTCTTGGTCAGCTACTGAATTCATTTCCTGCTTCCTTTTCCTCTAATGGAGTCAAGAAGGTAGTGGAACAAAGATGTAATTCGGATGAGAAGCATTCCACCAATATCATGAAGCCAAAACTCCTTTGTGTGCCCCTTTTGTTTCTTTCTCTTTTCTTTCTTTCTGTGTTTCAATCTCAGCTCCACAGCATTCGAATTCTGATCAGAGTAGCTTCACTCCAGATTTCTGTGAGCTTCAAAGGAGTTTCAGATTTTTCACAGCTTCACTTCACTTGAGATCATGGCACTTATTTTCCTTTACTTCACTTCACTGCTAATTTCAATCAGAAACTTAAATCTTGCTCCTTTGAGGTTGAGTCCAGTCAAAAACCTCTCTGCCAGTTCTGTCTAATTGCTGCTAGGCATTGCTGATTTGATGGAAACACAATTCAGTTTGGATTGATACAAAACTGTGCCAAGACTTCACTCCATCTGATTTCTCCTCTTGTCTACTGTTTTCTCAGCTTGCATCCTCAGTTTAAATGCTCTCCATAATCTCTGATAGCTGTCGGGTGGCTTTGATTAATTCTGCTCAGCAATCCTTTGCAACAAACTCGATATCAGCTCACACTAGTCCAGCTGCACTCCCATAACTAAATCTGCACAGATTTTCTTTCTGTCATCAGGCTAGCTAACTACTGATCTGCAATTTCTGTTTGACAAAATCTGATACAGATTTCAGCTGCAAATTCATTCCATTCCATTCCATATCAGTAGATCGGATTCCAGCATCAGCAATAGCACAGATTTCCTGCAATGCACCAATTTCTGCCCAGATTTCTGCATTTATACTTGGCACATATGTTTTTCTGTTGTTTTCAGATCTGTCCAGCTTGGTTCGGCTCCAATTCAGCTTGTTTTCAGATGGTCTTCAGATTCCAGCATTCGGAAAACTCAGATTCAGCATTACAAGCTCAGATTCAGCACTCCTTTAGCTTCTTTTCAGCCTTTGTTTAGACCTTATACAGCTGTAATTTTTTCCAGCAAAATGTGCTCTGATTCCTACAGCAAAGGACAGCTGCAATCATCTTCTAACAGGGTGGCCGAACAGCTCTATCAGCTGCAAATTAAGCAGCCTTGCAAGTGGAGTTCTTGTGTGCACAGATTTTTTTCTGCATTGATCCCATGTTGTCTGATTTTTGCTCAAATTCTGCACAGATTCTCTACCTTGATCAGATCTGGTCAGCTTACAATTTAGAATCACAAATCTGGCATCAAATGATAGTGGAGAATGCTCTTCTTCCTTGGAAGTTACTGATCCATATCCATTTCCTACCCACAATAGCAGATTTTTTTTTCTTTTTGGCACAAGCTCTTTTCTCTATTTTTTTTTTGTGCCATTTGTAAATTCTTAACCGAATTCAACTTGAGGTTAAACCTCCTTAGATCTTCAAATGATAATCAAGATTCTTCCATTGTTTTCAATCTTTGACCACTTCCATTTCTTGCAACTCAATTTGGCACATTGCTTTCAAAGAATTTTTTTTTCTCGAATTGAAGTGCCTCCTTGATGCCAAATCTTTTCCAAAAAGCTAGTCACTCCCCCACACTTAAATCTTTGTCCGTCTCGGGCAAAATAACATTAGAAACAAATCAAACAACAAGTCCAAAGAAAAGTAGGGTAAGAGTAAGAAATAAGTAAAGAAAAATGGATAAACATGATTATTGCTAAAAATTGATGTGGAAAGGAAAATAAATGGATAAGCCTCTATAGATGTGATCCAATCATTGAAATATGGTTTTGAAAGAACCTAAGCAAGTTCTAGAGTTCAATAGCATATGTGTGTCACAAATATAAGGCTAATTCTCACTAGGTGAAAATAATTCATCCCAAGTCCTCAATTAAGAATCTAAAGCAAGTAGTACTCAAGCATCCAAGATTTCATCCATTAGATCAAACCTTAAGTCTTAACAACCAAATTTAATTTATTTTCAAAAGACTCTAAAATGCTATGGAGATACCCTAGAGGGATACTTTTATTTCTACTCATGCAAGAAAAAGTGACAAAAGAAATAACATGCATTTATTTACAAGGACTCAGTTCAAAGGAAAATTCTAATTCTAGGAAGCATGAAAATGAAAAATGAAATAAAAGAAAATACAAGAAAAATCAAACTCCCTTTTATTCTGGTGGACGGAGTCGATCCAAAAGGAGCCTCCATCTGGGTAGTGGAGGGGTATGAGTGGCTGGGAGAAATAGGACTCCCCCACACTTGAACTTCGCAAAAAATTTCTCTGGTGGCCTAAGGCGATTTAGGTGCAAGAGCCATTCAAGGGATGGAGTGCTTTTAATTAAAGTCAGATCATCTCCTCCTTCTTGATGCCCTTCAGAAGTCCTTCCAGGAGGCTGAAGTCTGTTCAGTTGGAGTACCCACTCCTGAAGTCTTCTGGACCCTGCAAAACAATGTAATACCTCTCTCAAGCGTTCAGGGTCAGAAAGAAATGAAATAATATCAGTTTCTGCATAAAATGAATCCAAAACTGCATCATGTACAATTAAATCAAATTCTGGTGCCTCAATGAAATTTTCAAAATTATGTTCTACAAAAGTTGCATCCAGAGGCTCATCACAAATAAAGAAATCAATTTCTGGCTCATCAATAGAAATTTCACAATTATTTCCTATCAAAGATGTATCAAGCAATGTATCACAGCCAATCAAATCAATATCAGAAATCTCCATAAGTTTTTCACATTCAACCTCAGCATATGAAATAGCAAGAGATTCATCAAAATAAATAACATCCATTTCAGGCACTTCTAAAAAATTTTCACTATCCAGATCTACAAAAGATGTATCAAGTGATTCATCATAGCAAACTATATCAATTATGGGTGCCTCTAAAATTATTTCGCAATTCATATTTACAATGGATGTGTCAAGTAATGCATGATGATCAATAAAATCAATGTTTGGTACCTCTGTTGGATTTTCACAAACAATTTCTACACAAGGTATATCAATAAAGTCATCAGAATCAATAAAATCAGCACTAGGTACCTCACTGCATTTTTCTGAACAAAGAGGAGAAATACTTACCTGAGCGTGCTGGATAATACCTGAAGGTGTATCTGTGGTCTCCTCCTGGTCAAGTTCAAGCTCCTCTTCAGCCTCAGGCGCTGGTGGACAATCAACTGGTGATCCTTGGGTGCTTGCTTCCACCAAGCAAGTCCCTACACTTTCTGGTTCATTCTCTAAATCTTGTGGTGGTCCCTGGGGCTTAGTGCAGTCCCCTACACCTATGGAATCATCTCCTCTGCATGCTTCTCCTGTAATATCTGCAACAACAGTATCAGAAAAATTAGGACCATCAATAATACTATCATCAGAAAATAAAAGTCTAGAATGGTCCTGTGGAGCTTCAATTTCTTCTTCTGGAGCTGAAAAATTTGGAATTGGATTTTTAGTAGAAGTCTCCGGAGGAATGCATGCTCTAGGTGCCCAACATTTGATGATTACGTCATCTTCTTCTTCTAAAATTGCAAGATCCATTAAAGAAAGATTTGGCCTTGCACTAGGGTCACCTTGAACTTGCATTTGATTCATTTGACTAGCAATCTGTCCAACGCCTCTTTCTAGGTCTTGAAGCCTTTGCTGCTGTTGATGATATTGTACAACTAGTTGATAAATTTCCTCCATTCTTTGTTGTTGTGCCTCATTCTCATTAAGATTCTCAAAGCCTCCTTGGTTAGCATAGCTCCTTGACTGATTTTGAAAGGATGAAGTAGGCTGAAAATTTTGAGCTTGCTGATTTGGTTGAAAACATGGCTGTTGAGGCTGATTAAAGGGCTGATATTCTTGGAAACTTTGCTGGGAGTTGTAGCCTTGAAAGTTCTGATTTTGGTCTGGAAAATTAGGTGCCGAAGGCTGAAAATTCTGCCCTTGAAACCCTTGATTGTATGGCTGTGAAAACTGGTTCAAGGGCTGTGTAGGCTGAAAATTTTGTTGGTTTTGCGCTGGAAAAACTGGGAATGATTGAAAATTTTGCTGCCCTTGATTGTATTGTTGGAATTGAGGTTCAAAATGCTGAAATGGTTGCTGAAAATTGGGCTGAAATTGCTGAAAACTGGGCTGAAAATTCTGGAAAATTGGCTGCCCGTTCTGAAAATTCTGTAAATTCTGGAAATTGCTGGAATTTGGCTGAAATTGTTGGAAATCTTGCTGTGGTGGCTCGAATTGTTGAAATGGTGGCTGAAAAAACTGATTTGGTTGCTCAAAAACTGAAAATTGGGGCTGCCCATTCTGAATTTGTTGGAAATTTGAGTAGGGTTGTTGGAATTCTTGACTTAGCTGCTGAAATTGCTGGAGAGGCTGAAATTGTGGCTGAGGTAGCTTCTGGTAAGTAGATGACTGAGCTTTACGTTCTAGTTGGTAGTCCAACCCCTTTAACACATTTTTTAACTCCTCCAATGCCTCTTCTATCTCTTTTGACCCCATTTTGAATTTGCAGCCCTGTCACAAAACAAACAAGAAAAATGGCAGCAACCGTATATGAAAGATATAGCAAAATGAAATAGAACCCAATGATATGTCCAAAAGTATACAAGCAAAAATCAAACAAATCAACTAGTTGCTTCCCCGGCAACGGCGCCAAAAATTTGACGGACCCGAATTACTATGTTAAATTGTCACGAAATTGGGTCCATCAAATTTAAATATAAATGAATGAAATGAATTAAATGCTGGAAACCCTTTTACAATCAAAAATATGGAAATGTAATATAGGGGCCACAGGTCGTATTTTTCTCGGGGACTAGTTGATATAATTTGATTCGTGCTCGTATTTAGGTGTCGTTTGTGTTTTCGGGTTTCAAATAAAGATTTGGGTTTTGGTTCAATTCGAAATGGAAAACATGATGCAAAGGATCAACCACAAGGATAGTTTACTATGTAACTCAACAAGTGGTAACAATGGTTAACTCAATCAATGGAAAACTAAATCAAGGCACTAAAGCAATTTTGGAAACAAACAAATCTGCTTTCAATTGTAAAATGCCACTGCAAATTAGATGGAGCTTCAAAATCAAACTCGAGATAAACCAAATACAAGCAAACTAAAAACAGTTTACTACAATTCATTCCCGAGATTTACTTAATACCAAGGTGGATACAACTTACAAACAGCAAAACTGATGTTCCAAGAGCTGATAGTAAATGCAGAGAATTTCTTTCAGATTAACCTCTCATAACTAAACAAATGCAAGGCAATTCATAAACAAACTGATACAAAATAAGTGCCAATTGCTTAACTTGATACCAAGATCAGAAATGCAAGCTTAAAACTGCTGAAAAGTAGATTCACAGTTTCGGAAATGTTATGACTGCAAAAGAAACTGATTTCAAGCTCAAGAATGCACTAAAGATAGATTTAGTTTTGATGCCAATCAGTGCTGAAATTCCCCATTGACAGACATGCAAACTTGATTCCTAAACTAAGAAATCTGCTGTGCCAAGACTGATACTGATGATTTCGAACTGTCTCTGCAACTCAGCTAGGAAGGAAGGGGCTGTGAGTGAAATGCTATGTTAAGGAAGAGGAGGAGATGCAGTAGAATCGATGTGCTGGTCAGTTCAGAACATTTGTAAACTGAATCTAAATGCAGTGTGCAGGGATTCAGAAATGAAATGCAAAGTTTCACCAAACCAACTGCAGGAATAGAGACTGTAATTCAGAAACTAATTGATATTTAACAACTAACTCCAAGCACATTCGCATATCCAAGGGTAGGATTAACTGCAGGATTCAACTCAAGGCAGCAGATTGCAAACAAGCTGAAAATTTCAGAGAACAACTAAATGCAGAGATGGAAGTTGATACAAAACTTCAGAATTGAAAGGATTAAGAGTTTCAGAACAAGGGATGCGCAGAAACACACTCTGAGTTGCAAGAACCAGATGCAGGGGGGTTTAACCTCAATCCGAATACCACTACAAATAGATCAACATGACATTCGAATGCCCCAATCTAATATGTAGGAAGGATTCAGAAAACTGATGTGCAGCAGGTTTATCAGAATATTCAGAAATGACAGAGCAGATTTGATATGCAAAGGGAAATGATACGCATGAACCAAATTGAAAAAACAAACTGAGTTCGAACACAATTGTTCTCTAACAAACAATAAATCTAATTACTTACATAATCGAAGCTGATTAAAGCAGGAATGAATCAGAACTAAACTCAATTAATCGGGAATTTCAGAAACAGGAATGGCACGCAGCTTGAACTAAATTCAGAAATGAATTGCGGCTAAATAAACTGATCTAATTACACTAGTTCATTACACAAACCATCTAGCTAATTAAAACACTGATTTAAAACTCTAATTGAAACAAAAACTATTAAGAACCGAAACAACACAGAAAGTTACTCAGAATTTCAGAAATGAAGTGGCAGAAACGAAATTACAACTAAAACACTGAAATTAACTACTTAAACTACTCCTCAAGCCTTCCCTAGCTCAAATGCTTCTTGGTCGTCAAGCAAGAGTGAGCCTCGAACCCGCAAGCTCAGCAAATCAGTGGAAGAAAAACTCTGCGATTCAACTCCATTCAAACTCTCCCCAAGCTGAAATTAGCCATCGATTTCTTCAATTCTGCTGTGGTGGATTGCGATTGTGATTAGGGAATGATCCTAACCATCCAAGGAACCCCTCTGGACAGCTCGGATGCGGTGGCGATGAAGCGCAGCTGAGATTGACGAACTCGAGTGACAGAGCCACTGAAACCTCACGAAACTCTGTCTTTGGGCAAAATTCGAGCTGGAAATTCCTCTGTGAGCTCTCCCCACTGACCTAACACCTGTTCTAATGAAAGATTTGAGGGGTCGCGCCCCTTGGATGAAGAACTAGCTAAGAACACGATGACAACTGAAGAAGAACCTACTGTAGCGGCGGAGACGCGACGAGGAAGAGAAGCTGCTGTGTTTTGATTAAATAGTTGTCAACGGACGGCTGTGATTGATTTGAGGAGATCCAACGGCTGATCTTGCTCTGATTGGAGCCAAACTTTTATGATGATGATCTGGGATCAGGATCTGCCTTGTGGTAGCTCGGATCCTCCAGATATGCAACGGATGGTCCAGATCAACTCTATCTGTGAATGGACGCTCTAGAGCCCTCCTTGCTTGATCCAACGGTTGATTGAGCTCTGATTGGAATGAAACCTTCAGATCTTGATCATAGAGCTTGATCAACCCTAACCCTAGCTCGGATTGCTTCAGATCGTCCCGGATGGCTCAGATCTAACCGCTCTTGAATCGGACGGCCCGGATTAATTGTAAGCTTGATAATTCGATCCAGTTCACATCCGACTCAAGTTTGACCCAATATGCCCTAGGTCCAGGATCCTTTCATGCCTACAAAAATATATCATAAAATTAGTGGCCAAATAATCCCAAAATTGTGTAAATTTGCAATTAAGTCCAAAATAAGAGAAAGTTCCAAAACCTAGGGTAAAATCATAATTAAGCAATAAAAACATGGGTCAAACATGGATATAAGCAATTAAAATAATCGATAAAATGGTGCTTATCAGGGAGGTATGTGTATCTATCATACACCATCCTTGCATTGTTGCATGCCGGCGATAAGCGACTCCCTTGTGGTTGAGCCTATCGTCTTCCGGTACATGATATGCGCACACGGCCACTCATGGGTTAGTGGATACCGTAGGATGTGTGCATTTGCTCTGTACTGCTCCGCTCGACCGCTCAGGGGTAGTGGCTTCGGAGCGTGGTAGCAGGCGGAGATCCCTTCTCTTCCCATAGACCAGAGGAGATGAGAGCGACGCTCCCTCATATATACATGGGGTAGGGGGGCGGTCCCCCGACAGCATCCTGTCCACTCGGTCACTCAGGAGCAGTGATATCAGGGTGCGTACAGTGTCACAGCTCTACCCACTCGGCCGACACAGTATCGCCTGTCTCGGTGGCTTGATTGGCGTCAGGGGTGACCATGACATTGCACCATGTGCATATTTTGCATCGTGCATTGATTGCTGCATTTATTTGCTGCACTTGTTTGACATGCATATTCTGGAGACCTGTTATCTGTGATTATCTGTCTATTGGTATTCCACTGGTATTTCTTACCCTCTGTACAGGTTAGATGGATTCTGGTATGTATCTTGATTCAGTATCTTCAGTATACCCTTTCATATTGTTCATATGAGATTGTATCAGCGTAGACTCCTATTGTTATTATAACATACTATGCATATCTGCTGGGTATTCGCTGAGTTTATGGACTCACACCGTTGCCATTATGATTTTATTTCAGGTTGAGATACTTGGAGTCGCCAGAAGAGCCCAGCAGCCAGTCCCTACCCATCGCGACGACATGGTTTCGTTTTGTACTTTGTAGTGTATTGTTTTATATTTCTTTTAGCGATATGTATATGTCGTATGTGTCGTGAGCCCTAAGGGGTTGTTGTATTTGTTGTTTCGTCGTAAGTCGGACCGGTCCGCAGTCAGGTATGATTTATTTAGTTGTCTTGTGTTTTTATGTTGTGTTTATCTATTTTGGAGGCCTGAGGCCCAATTAAACTGCGTGGTGATGTTATATAGGTTATGTGTATGTGTAAATTGTCCGCCGGACAGGGGAGGTGCTGTCCGATTTTCTATTGGATCAGCGGCTCCTGGGTCTCGGGGCGTGACAAGTACGACTCTCATCTCCTCGTATAATGGGAAAGATATAGTGCCTAACTAAAAGGGGCATATATATAACGAGAATAATACGGTGCCCGACTAAAAGAAGCACCCATGTGCCAACTATGAACGCCTCCCTCTCAGTTGTGAGCTCACAAGTGGCGTGGATGATATATATATATATATATATATATAAAAGAGAAAATGTTATCCTGCTCAATTTTATATGAGCGATCACGTGAGTGATCTGACGCAGTCAAAATTTAATTTTTTAATCTCTCTTTCATCTGTATGACATAATTTTTCTCTCTTTCTCTCTCATTTGTATGTAACTTTTTTTTCTTTCCTCTCTTATCTGCATGCAATAACTTTTCTCTAAAATTCTTTCTCCTTTAATTGTATGTAATTGTAGCATGTACTACACAGTTGTAGCAGCTACTATCGAGTAACTGCTATAATGTGTAGTAGCTACTGGTCGAGTAGCTGCTACAATGTGTAAACTTTCAAAAATCATAACTTTTGGCTTGAATATCAGAATGAGGCGATTTTTTTTTCAATTATAGATCTCTGAACGAACTTCGATTAAAAAAAATTACCTCATTCTGATATCCGAGTCAAAAGTTATGATTTTTTGAAAGTTTACTACACAGTTATATCAACTATTATTAAGTAGCTGCTACACATTGTAGCAACTATTCAACAATAGCTACTACAATATGTAGTAGCTACTCAACAATAGCTGTCTATAACGTGTAGCAACTACTATCGACTAACTTTTACAACTATATAGTAAAGCTTTGAAAAACATAACTTTTATTCAGATATTAGAATGAAACTTTTTTTTTTGAATTGAAATTTGTTCAAAGATCTATAATTTAAAAAAAATTTATCTCATTCTGATATCCGAGCCAAAATTTATGATTTTTGAAAAGTTTACTATATTGTAGTATCTATTATTGAGTAGCTGCTACACGTTATAAACTTTCAAAAATAATAACATTTGGCCCAGATATCAGAATGAGTTTTTTTTTTTTGAATTATAAATATCTGAACAAGCTTGGATTAAAAAAATCGCCTCATTTTGATAACCAAGTCAAAAGTTGTGATTTTTAAAAATTTATTACATAGTTGTAGCAACTATTGTTGAGTAGCTATTATACGTTATAGTAGCTACTGTAAGGATCGATACGCCTTGCTAGAGGGGGGTGAATAGCGATTTTTCGACCCCTTCTTCCTACCAGATTGTTAGCGCAGCGGAAATACAAATAAAACAATAAATACAATGCTAACAAACCGTATTTAGTTGGTATCCACCCCGGCCGGGTGACTAATCCAACAATCCGTCGGTGGATCACTCCCCGGATAACCTCCGGCTATCACGTGTCGCTCCTTGTGGGTGGAGAAACCTCACCACAACACCAAACAAAGCTCTGGACACGAAGACTACTAACTTGCCCTTAACCAAGACAAGTTTCGTCAAGAAACTCAGCCACCACGAAGTCCTCTTTAAATAGGACTTGGGGCTGATTTCTCGCTACCAGTCGACTGCCCCCAGGGCAGTTGACTGGTGCCAGCCAAATTCGACCGTTGACACTCCCAACGTTCAAATTTGCCAGCTCACCAGCCAACTACCAGTCGACTGCCCACAGGGCAGTCGACTGGTCCCAGGGCTGAGACCTTTCTGTGAGTTCCATCAGTCGACTGCCCCCAGGCCAGTCGACTGGTCTACTCACCCACCTAAGGTTACCCTTCCTGAGTACATTCCACTCCGCACTCAAACCCTAGGATTTCCCGAGTACAATCACACTGCACTCGTACCCTCACGACTCGACTGACTCCTCATCCGCAGCCTCGACTATTGCCTTCGCGCCCTCTTCATCTTCGGCTCCCGTCCCTCGGATGCACGCAAGCCTCCAGCTTGCCTCCATGCCATCCTTCACGCATGCCTCGAAGTCCGTGCCCATCAGCTCATCGTCCCTGCACATCAAGGTCCCTCGGATGCGCACGCAAGCCTCCAGCTTGCCTCCATGCCATCCTTCACCGTACCGAGGCCGTCCCGTCAAGTCCATATGCGTAACCTGTACAACCTGTACACTCAACATACGCATATCAAATACAAGGGTAAACCTAACTTAAACCCTTTGCCCAAACATCAAAACCCATGGTCACTCCGGACCATCTTAGGGCCGATTGCTCCAACAATCTCCCCCTTTTTGATGTTTGGCAATCCGTTTAAGTTAGGAAGGCAAGATAGTAGTAAATAGCAAAAACAATGCTAAATGAATGCATATGCAATGCATAACTGGATCCTATCCCAGGGTATCCCAAGCCTACACCTAGCCCTCCAAGCTAGGATTTTCACCACCTAACCCTCCAAGTTAGGATTTTCTACCAAACCGGGCTTTTTAAAGCTTCTCTCAAGCTCCCCCTTACACTGGACTTACAAAGGCTTTTTAAGAACCTTTCCAAGGTTCCCCTTACGCTAAGAAGGGAGCAGCCATGCTCCCCCTCAAACATAGCTCCCCCTAAACCTAGGGTTTCTTTTTAGCAAAGGTATTGGTTTCCCACTTAAACATAATATTTCTCCCCCTTTGCCATACATCAAAAAGAACCCAATAATTACCCAATTATTGGTTCTTTAAATTTCCAATGACCCTAAACACAGTGTGCTAGACCCCCATACACTTGTTCCTTGTCACTTGGACCCCAAATCAGCTGCTGATACCCAAATCAGCCTCTGGCAGTCGACTGCCCAAATGGGCAGTCGACTGATACTCTGATTTCAGTCTTTTCTGGTCATTTTCAGAAATGCGCCAGAAATTCCACAAATCTCCAAAAATTCCCAAATTTCGTGGAGAACTTTGTGGTACCCATACCTACTTGGGAAAAATACATCTACCCATGTATCTATCACCATTCCCAAGTTTGACACAAAATTCAAAAATTTTAAAATGAAAATCAAGGAAACTAGGAGGCAACCTCCCCCTTTACCCATGCCTTCTCCCAATTTTCATTTTTCCCAGGTCAAGTTCTACCCAACTTAACCTCCTAGACACCACGTTGAGTCATACACAACCCAACACCCGAGTTCTTCCCCCTTTGACACTCTTATAGCATTGCCCGAGTCAATCTTTCCCTAAGTGCCAAAAAGAACTCAACAAAAGTCTAAAAACTCTTAAAAGGTTTGCAAACACACTTGCTAGGATATACCCTATCCTAGAAAAATATGATTTCAAGAAGATCTCAAGTGTGTTTGACTTTAGGTACAATTCCTAGTTTTCTAACTATGGACACTTTGTATCAACATTGAAATTCATCCATAATTCCATGTGTTTTTCAAGGCTAATCATCATAATTTGACACATGAAATTGTTCTCAATTCATTTGGACATCATATTCTATCATCCAATAGCCATTTTCTTATTTCAGCCTATATACCAGTCGACTGCCCAAATGGCAGTTGACTGCAAAAACGTACAGTGTGCATTTTGGCTTGGACTAGTCGACTGCCCCCAGGGCAGTCGACTGATACCTGATTTTCAGGTTTTCAGGCCGAAATTCAGAAATGTCTTAAAAATTTTACAAATCTCCAAAAATTCTGAAATTTTGTGGTCAGACTTGTGAAGCCAATATCCACTTGGGAAAAATACGTTTCCAAATAAATGTACTCCGGATCCCAAGATTGGCACGAAACTCCACTTATCCTAAAGTGTATCATTAAAACCTTACCTCAAAGTTCTAATTTCGACCTCATCTTGATGTTTCTTCCCATACTCATTCATAATCCATTAGTAGCATTAAGTTACATGGTATTTTCACATTAAACCCAATTTCTTTCAATTATAATACCATTTCCACTCTTTTTCTCCCTACATCCCCTTGTTAGTGTGCCAAAACTTAGAATTAAGACTTACCTAAGTCACATTTCAGATCCAATTGCACATTATTATTTGGCACATTTCATCCAATTCCTTGGGAGAAAAACTTTTGAGATCCATCTACCATAGATCCCAAAGGCTCCTAGAGCTCCCCCTTGAGCTCTGAGCCTTAGCCACCTCCCTAGGTGACTCAATCCACACTAAGCCACACCGGTGTGCCACCGGTGACTCTTGGCCCACAAAGTGAACTTTCTTAACTTTGGACACTTTGTCCTTGGTCAAGTCACTCTTTTTCCCTTCGAATGGCACTCCCTTGTCATCCTTGGACTTCTCCTCCTTACCATGATTGTATGCCTTCCCAGCATACTTCTTTTTGTTGGTCTTAGAGGTCATAGGTCGGTATCCCAATCCTGATCTATCGTAGTTGGGTTTGATGCTACCCAACACCATGTCTAGACCTTTAGATCCACTCTTGAATCTTTCTAAGGTCTTCTCTAAAGTATCAAGCCTTGCCCTTAAGGCTTGATTTTCCCTTTTTAGCCCTCTAACCTTGGATTCCATATGTCCACTTTGGACATTCCTAGACATATCCATTTTCTTAGGCATTTGACTCCTCTTCTTGGGGTCAATGCCTTGATCCTTAGGTACTCAAGTCTTAGGTCTATCATGATGCATGCTTTTCTTAGGGTTATGATCTACCTTGTTACCCTTAGTCCTATCATTGTACTTAAATCCATGACTATGCACAAATAAACAATTCTCATGAGTTCTAGCATGCATGGGTGGGTAATTAACATGATTTTTGAAATGTAAGGAAGAACTTGAAATTGAATTTCTTTTTAAACTAGGGTTAGGAAATACCTCCCTTACCCTTGTAGTCCTTCCTTGTTGTGAGTTTTGCTTTCTTCTCTCTTCTTTCTCCCATCTCCTAAGGTGCTCCATCTTCTTTAGCTCCTTCTTCCTTGGACACTTGGTGTGGTAGTGCCCTAGCTCACCACACGTGAAGCATCTAATCCCCTTTTTCTTAGCTTGAGCCTCTTCATTCCTACAACCCACATTAGCTTTAAAGGAATTTACAATGGATTTAGGGTGTACCTCATTTTTACCTTTTGGGCACTTATCCTTATAGTGCCCCTTTTCGTTGCACCCAAAGCATGTGATGTGATCTTTCTTCTTTGCTTTGGTGGAGGTTGAGACTTCTTCAACTTTTGATGATGTGGATGCCCCCTCTTGATCTGGCATGGAAGTGGATCTCTCCTCCCCCTCAATCCTTGAGGTGGAGACCTCTTCCTCTTCTTCTCTTGAGGAGGTTGACGATTCTTCACTTTCTTCTTCCTCTTCTTGAATCACGGGGCTTTTCTCCTTAGACTCTTGAATTTTTGTAGGAGTCTCATTATACTCTTTCACTTTGCTCCATAATTCACATGCGCTTTGATATGACCCTACACAACTCAAGATGTCGTTAGGTAATATATCAATCAAAATATTTGTTACCTTCTCATTGGCCCGGAATTGTTCTTGTTGCTCTTTGTCCCAATATCTAGGACGAAGCTTCTTCCCGTGCTTGTCCTTTGGAACCTCAAAGGGCTCTTCAAGCGCAATTCGGCATGCCCAATCCATTCCGAACCACGTCTCGATCCTCGCCTTCCAATATACAAAATCTTCATTGTCGTAGGCCGGTGGTGTGTAGATCTCGTCCCCAAGTGGACCTTCACCTTCCATTTCCTCTAGCGTATGCTCCCTCGGCGGTTAGTCCGATCAAGAGCGGTCCTTCGCTCTGATACCAATTGTAAGGATCGATACGCCTTGCTAGAGGGGGGTGAATAGCGATTTTTCGACCCCTTCTTCCTACCAGATTGTTAGCGCAGCGGAAATACAAATAAAACAATAAATACAATGCTAACAAACCGTATTTAGTTGGTATCCACCCCGGCCGGGTGACTAATCCAACAATCCGTCGGTGGATCACTCCCCGGATAACCTCCGGCTATCACGTGTCGCTCCTTGTGGGTGGAGAAACCTCACCACAACACCAAACAAAGCTCTGGACACGAAGACTACTAACTTGCCCTTAACCAAGACAAGTTTCGTCAAGAAACTCAGCCACCACGAAGTCCTCTTTAAATAGGACTTGGGGCTGATTTCTCGCTACCAGTCGACTGCCCCCAGGGCAGTCGACTGGTGCCAGCCAAATTCGACCGTTGACACTCCCAACGTTCGAATTTGCCAGCTCACCAGCCAACTACCAGTCGACTGCCAACAGGGCAGTCGACTGGTCCCAGGGCTGAGACCTTTCTGTGAGTTCCATCAGTCGACTGCCCCTAGGCCAGTCGACTGGTCTACTCACCCACCTAAGGTTACCCTTCCTGAGTACATTCAACTCCGCACTCAAACCCTAGGATTTCCCGAGTACAATCACACTGCACTCGTACCCTCACGACTCGACTGACTCCTCATCCGCAGCCTCGACTATTGCCTTCGCGCCCTCTTCATCTTCGGCTCCCGTCCTTCGGATGCACGCAAGCCTCCAGCTTGCCTCCATGCCATCCTTCACACATGCCTCAAAGTCCGCGCCCATCAGCTCATCGTCCCTGCACATCAAGGTCCTTCGGATGCGCACGCAAGCCTCCAGCTTGCCTCCATGCCATCCTTCACCGTACCGAGGCCGTCCCGTCAAGTCCATATGCGTAACCTGTACAACCTGCACACTCAACATACG
Source organism: Boesenbergia rotunda (assembly GCA_024364735.1). Taxonomy (NCBI): domain Eukaryota; kingdom Viridiplantae; phylum Streptophyta; class Magnoliopsida; order Zingiberales; family Zingiberaceae; genus Boesenbergia; species Boesenbergia rotunda. The sequence goes on from JAGFNQ010000452.1 coordinate 700,177, forward strand.
CATATCAAATACAAGGGTAAATCTAACTTAAACCCTTTGCCCAAACATCAAAACCCATGGTCACTCCGGACCATCTTAGGGCCGATTGCTCCAACAGCTACTTGATCGAGAAACTTCTACAACTGTGTCGTAAAGTTTCGAAAATCATAACATTTTATTCGAATATCAGAATAAGATGAATTTTTTAATCAAAACTCGTTCAAAAATCTATAATTAAAAAATGATCACCTCATTCTAATATCTGAGCCTAAAGTTATGATTTTTGAAAGTTTACTATGTTGTAGCAACTATTGTCGAGTAGCTGCTACACGTTGTAAACTTTCAAAAATTATAACTTTTGGCTCGAATATCAGAATAATAAGGTGATTTTTTTGAATTATAGATCTCTGAACGAGCTTTGATTAAAAAAAATACCTCATTCTGATATCTAAGTTAAAAGTTATGATTTTTGGACAGTTGTAGCAGCTATTGTTGAGTAGTTGTTATATCAATATGTTGGGGTTGCAAGGGTGCAAATATAGTCCACGTTGAAAACATATGGAAAAGATCATAGACTTATAAGAAAATGATATCTCCATTGGTATGAGACCTTTTGGGGAGAGCCCAAGAGCAAAACCATGAGGGCTTAGGCCTAAAGTGGACAATATCATATTATTATGGAAATACCTAAATTCCTTTTGGTCTAACACAACAGTTGTTATAATTGTGTAGTAAATTTTAAAAATCATAACTTTTGACTCAGATATCAAAATGATGCGATTTTTTTTAAACGAAGCTCGTTCAGAGATCAATAATTAAAAAAAAAAGATCACATCATTCTGATATTCGAGCCAAGAGTTATGATTTTTGAAAGATTACTATGTTGTAGCAGCTAATGTAGAGTAGCTGTTACATGTTGTAAAAGTTACGTGATAGTAGCAGCTATAACTTTGTAGTAAACTTTCGAAAGTCATAACTTTTGACTCAGATATCAAATCTCATCTCTTTCCTCTCTCATTTATATGCAAAAAATAAAACTCTCTCTGACACATGCATTACCTCTTACGAAGTTATATCAACTATTATCGAGTAACCGTTATACGTTATAGCAACTACCACATAGTAGCTGCTACAAGCAGCTAGTACATGCAATTAAAAGAGAGAATTTTAATGAAAGAGAGAAAAGTTGTTACATGTAAATAAAAAAGAAAAGAAAGAAAAGTTACATGCAAATGAGAGAGGAAAGATAGAAAAGTTGAATGCAAATGAGAGAGGAATGAGGGAAAAGGTGTTGCATGCAGATGAGAGGATCTCGACCTCAACTAAGTCCCAACTCGAGAAAGTTTAGGCCGTGAAAAGGACGCAAGCGATATGACATATGCTCGATTCGTGGAGTGTGAGATTGCTCCCGCAGCCCGAGGATCTCAACCCTGATTAAGCCCAGTCCGGGGGAGTTTAGGCCCTTGCAAGCAATATGACATGTGCTCGACACATGGAGAGCGAGGTTGCTACCACAGCCCGAGGATCTCAACCCCGACTATGTCCCAGTCCGAGAGAGTTTGGGTCTTGAAAAGGATGCAGGTGATACGACATGTGCTCGACCCGCGGAGAGCGAGGTTGCAATCACAACCCAAGGATCTTGACCCCGACTATGTCCCAGTCCGGGGGAGTTTGGGCCTTGAAATGAATGCAGGCGATACAACATGTGCTCAACCCACGGAGAGCGATGTTGCTACCACATCTCGAGGATCTCGAACCCGACTATGTTCTAGTTCGGGAGAGTTGGGCCTTGAAAAAGATGTGGGTGATACGACATGTGCTCGACCAGAGGAGGACAAGGTTACTATTGATGCAGTCTGACCTGATTGTTATTTTGGTGTTGACAGCGCTTTAAGTTTAGTTGAGTAAGATAAGTTTGGATTAAGTCCTGGTCGGGGACTGGGCACGAATTTCGATGAGTGAAGTCGGGTCATAGTGAGTGAAGCTAGGTAAAGGAAACCCTGGTGAGTGAAGCCAGGTCCTAGCTAGGGAAGCTAGGTGAAGGAAACCCTGGTGAGTGAAGCCGGGTCCTAGCAAGGGAAGCTAGGTTGGACTAAGTCCCGGTGAGTGAAGCTGGGCATGGAGTCTTGGTCCGGGGGACTGAGCATTGAGTGTACTGGTCGGAGAGGGCTCAGGAGCTTGTTCTCCGGACTAGACTGAGTTAAAGAAGGCAAGGGAGCCTGTTTTCTGGACTAAGGGTCGAAATGATCGGAGCTGGATCGGTCTGCTGCCCGATCAGGGAGTTGGCACAAACTCCTTGATAGTAGATCGGTCTGGTAACCGATCAGAAACAGATCAGAAACATTCTGTGTGGTGGCTGATCAGTCTGATGAACGATCAGAAACAGATCAGAAACATTCTGTGACATTCTGTGTGAAGACCCTGATCGGTCAGTGTGACCGATCAAGGCATGCCTGGACCGATCAGGCAGGAGCCTGATCAGTCAGGCTCTAGCTTGATTGGTCAGCTTGACCGATCAGGCCTTGACCTGATCGGTCAAGTGACCGATCAGGTGGCTGTGGCCTGAAAGATCAGGCCATGGCCGATCGGTCAGTGGACCAATCAGGGGTCTTGACCCTTAAAGCCCTGAATTCACACAGAAGGTTTAACGATCGGTCTGGTGATCGATCCCTGATCTCTGATCGGTTAGTAAGACCAATCGGATCTTTGCTGGATCGATCAGAATGGAGTCTGATCGGCCAGGAAGGTGACTGATCGGTCAGGGTGACCGATCATCGCCTCAGAACTTTAATTTGAATTACTGTCAGACCTCTGATTGCTTCTGATTTCCTGCTGATTTCATTCTGATATGGTTGATTTGCTTCGCTAATCAATCTGTTAAATGTGCAGGTGATACAGAGATAATACTAAGTCAAGAAGGAGGGTCAATGGTGACTTTCACCGTGGCAGGTTTGTTTGTTATCTGTTTGCAGGTTTCAACGGCTTCTGGCGGCTGGCGACTGACCTGAGGCTCAGCTAAAGAGGTCTTCAGTGGACTGAGCTCTCAGTGGAGGTCAGTGGGTCAGTGGTGATGAAGCTGTGGTTTAGTAGGTGCTGACGAAGCCTGGTGATGAGCAGAAGGAAGGCTTAAGAGGAAGCTAGCGAAGCAGAGACAAATAATTTTGAAATCGATCGGAAATCAAGCAGACACAATGAGAACGAAGAGTTGAGTGATGGTTCTTGTGTTAGAGTTGTGTGCTGTGTTGTGCTCTGTCTGTAAGCTTCTTCTTCGTGCCCTCTGTGCTTGCGATTGGTCTGTAAGTTTCTTCTCGAAGTTTCTGTGCTTACTCTGATATCTGTTTGAGACTGTCTATGGAGAGGTTACTCCACCGAGAAGGAGATTTGCTTATTCGAATTTATTCCGGGGCTTGATCTGCCGACGATCAAGGGATTGCCCACCTCACGGGCACGCCAAGGAGTAGGGGCAAGTTATCCCCGAACCTTGTAAATCTCTCTGTTAGTATTTGTTTTCTTTCTGTTTTGTTTCTTTTTGTTCTGTATTCTTCCGCTGCTGACCTAAGTGCAGAAAGAATCAAAAGAAGCTAGTTTTTAAGTGGGTGACTATTCACACCCCCCTCTCTAGCCATCCCAGATCCAACAGTTACTACCACAACCCGAGGATCTCGACTCCGACTATGTCCTAGTTCGGGGGAGTTTGGGCCTTGAAAGGACGTAGGTGATAGATTATGTGCTCAACTCGCGGAGGGAGAGGTTGCTAATGCAACCCAAGGGTCTTAACCCTGACTAAGTCCCAGTCCAAGGGAGTTTGGGCCATGAAAAGGACACAAGGGATACGACACGGGCTCGACCCGCAGTGGGGGTCGAGATCCTCGGACTGCGATATCAATCTCACCCTCCTCCGGTCGAGCACATATCGTATCGCCTACGTTCTTTTTAGGGTCCAAACTCGCCCAGACTGGGACATGTCGGGGTTGAGATCCTCGGGTTGCGGTAGCAACCTCCCCCTCCGTGGGTCGAGCACATGTCATATCGCTTGGTCCTTTTTAGGGCCCAAACTTCCCAGGACTAGAACTTAGTCAGGTGAGATCCTTGGGCTGCAGTAGCAACCTCACCCTCTGCGAGAAGAGCTTTTCGATACTACATGTGCTCGACCCGCAGAGGGCGAGGTTGCTACCGCGGCCCGAGGATCGTGACCCCGACTATGTTCCAGTCCGGGGGAGTTTGGGCCCTAAAAAAGATGCAGGCGATAGGACATATACTTGACCCACGAGGTTGTTACTGCAACTCGAGGATCTCGACCCTGATTATGTCCTAATCCGGAGTAGTTCGGGTCCTAAAAAGGACGCAAGCGATACGACATGTGCTCGACCCGCGGATGGCGAAGTTGCTACCGCAACCCAAGGATCTCAACCTAGACTAAGTCCCAGTCCGGGGAGTTTGGGGCTTGAAAACAATGCAGGCGATACGACATGTGCTCGACCCGCGTAGGGTGAGGTTAGTACCGCAGCCCGAAGATCTCGACCCCGACTAAGTCTCAGTCCGGGGGAGTTTAGGCCTTGAAAAGAATGCATGCGATACGACATGTGCTCGACTCGCGGAGAGCGAGGTTGCTATCACAGCCTGAGGATCTCGACCCCGATTATGTCCCAGTCTGGGGGTGTTTAGGCCCTTAAAAGGATGCAAGCGATACGACATGTGCTCGACCCACGGATGGAGAAGTTGCTATCGCAGTCTGAGGATCTCGACCCTGACTATGTCCCAGTCTAGGGGAGTTTAGGCCTTGAAAAGGACCCTGGTGATACAGCATGTGCTCGACCCGCGAAAGGCGAGGTTGCTACCGCAGCCCGAGGATCTTGACCTTGACTATGTCCCAGTCTGGGAGAGTTTGAGCCTTAAAAAGGACGCAGACAATATGACATGTGCTTGACCCGCGGAGGGCGAGGTTGCTATCGCAACCCAAGGATCTCGACCCCGACTATTTCCCAATTTGGGGGAGTTGGGCCTTGAAAAGGAGGTAGGCGATACGATATGTGTTCGACCCACAGATGCGAGGTTGCTACCGTAGTGCAAAAATCTTGACCCCGACTAAGTCCAAGTCCGAAAGAGTTTCGGCCCTGAAAAGGACATAGGGGATATGACATGTGCTCGAGCTGCGGAGGGCGAGGTTGCTATCGCAGCCTAAGGATCTCGACCTCGATTATGCTCCGGTACGGAGGAGTTTGGGCCTTGAAAAGGACGCAGGCGATACGACATATGCTTGACCCGTGGAGGGCAAAGTTACTACCGCAGTTGAGTATAGTAAAAATAATTTTAAAATAAAAAAATTGAGATGTTCACGAAATATGCTACGTAAAGTGTATGTGATATTAATGGTATTATATATATACATACATACACACATTAACATGCGTGATGCGCATGAGCGATTGAGTACAGTCTGGATGCTTAGAAGTGATTCGCGCACTTGGACATGAGCCAGGCATCCTGACTGACTTCCGTACATCTCGAATGCACTAAGGAGGCGTTTGGTACGTGGTATTTGAGCTCTGCAAAGGGAAAGGAAATCAATCCGTTTGTTTGGTTCAATGGTATAATTACGGAACAGTGTTTTGATTACGCTATTTGATGTATTCATCCATTCCACCCCATTTTGGGGGGAATGAAAAACCCCAAGCACCAGCTAGCAGAATACAGTTTATATTTTTAATTAAATAGAATATTATATGTAATGAATGAGATGAGATATTAATATTGATTCCTTTATAGGCAAACCCAACACCATCAATGGTAATGGTAATGTTTACATAGTCCTAACCAAACAACACTTTGTAATCAATCATATCCATTCCCATTCCCCACCTCAATCAATCCCATTCTCATTCCCATTCCTCCGTTTGAACCAAGCGCACCCTAAGTTGCCTACTGTGTTGCTCACAGCTGGATGTGCAGGCTAAAATTTTTTAGATGCCCATGGATGAATTGTTAAGTAGAGTACCAATCTGCTTTTATTTTATTTTTTTAAAAATAGATTTGGATAAAATCCTATTTATAAACTCTAAATTCTAAAATTTAAATTATTACCAAAAAAAAATACTTAGACGTTTTGCCACATCCCATGGGTTGCCTATAAATAAGTAAATAATATAACAGTATTATATATAGAGAAAGTTTAAATATCCTACCCGTCATATCCTGCATATCCTGTAGCACCCAATTTTTTTTTTCGATTTGAACAATTTTTTTCGTGTTTAATACTAATCTAACCCTTAAATGTTAACACTAAGACTACGTTTGGTAGAGGATAATATAATTCGGTCTGTAATGTAATCAAGTTTGTAATATAATGTAATATAATCTTGATTACATTGTTATGTTTGGTAATGAGTTGTATGTAATCTTTGATAATCATTACAAGTTGGATTCTTTTGTTTGGTGAGGGGCAATCCATCCTGTAATGTAATCAAGATTGACAACCGACGACCGTCGCCGGGCAGCCGGTGACCATTGACCGGCCGGCAAACGCCACATGCCGGCGGCGGTCGTCGGCGGTCGGCGGTCGTCAAATATTAAAACACTTAAAGGAGAACATTGCTGATGCAACTTGTACTAACAACAAGTCCCCAAGTAACTTGCATATTTCCAACCACAGCAGCATACCCCTAACCCACCTCAAGATTGTATGGGTTATGAAGACTTTGATTACAGAAACATGCAAGGTGTTGATCAAACTTTTCAAAAATGTTTGAGTCCATCAGAATTTCAAGATGATTTGACAATTGACAGACCACATCAATCTCAACACATTGAGATGACTTTCTGGAAAGATTTTCAAAATAAAGAAACTCCTACTCCAGTCAGATAGACACCACAATACAAGAATTAGAAGATCTTATGGTGTAACAAGAGATCTTGTTTCTCCGGTCCCTACAATAAATTGATGCATCAACTTCTAATTTGGAGACACAATCAAATCTTATGTTAGAGGAGTTTGATTGTAAAGATGAAAGTGATATTGTTTATGATTCAATAGCTCTACAGGACCCCTTTGTTGTTTTGTGTGATGAGGGTGCATCTGTTGACACTCCAGATATAGATAGGACTATTGATGCATCATCATCCATTCTCGATGATGTTCTCGATGTAGCCGCCGACATTAATGTTGATGATGTATGCTTAATTGATGAGATTATAGAGGGGGCAGAAATTAATGATGATAGCCTCATGTTTAAGTATACATTAAGAACTTTTGGAGAGGTGGCTATTATATCGGGTCTGGATGAGATTATTGATGTGCAATCTTCTGAGTGAGAAGCGGTGGTCGTCGACGGTCGGCCGGCGGTCGCCGGGGGTCGGCCGGCGGTCGCCGGTCGGTTGGAGGCGGCGGCGGTTGGTGACCGGCCATCGCCGGCGGTCGGCGGCCGGCTGGCGGCGGCCGTCGCCGGTCGGCCGGCCGGCGGCGATCGCCGGCGGTCGCCGGCCGGCCGGCGGCGACCAACGACTGTCACCGCCGATCGACGACTGTCGCCGCCGACCGACGACTT
>JAGFNQ010000452.1:721360-736239 GCA_024364735.1 Boesenbergia rotunda
GAACCTTCTAGAGTCGCGCTCACCAGAACCCTCCTTCGGTCTTCTCCTCTAACGTGCTTCCGCCCGGCTTCTTATCCCTCAGACGTCGTGCGCATCCTTCTCGCTCCACCGACATACTCTTCTGCAGACCTCTACGTCCCTCAAATGCACCGAGCCCATCGGCTTTCTTCCCATGTCATTCTTCTTGACCGCTGCGTCTTCCACTCGACTTCTTGCACACCTAAGCTCCTGCACACTTAGACGTAGGGATTAAAACATAACAAGATATAACTTAACTTAGTTAACCACATCAAAACTTACCAGAGGTACTTATACTTACAACTTTATCATTGATCCTGGCTAGACAATCAAGAGGAGGTCTTATATGACAACTAAACCATTTTTTTCCTTCACCGACTCTTCCTATTCCTTTATACTTGAATCAACACTTGTTAGATAGACTGGATGAAATATGAACTCCTTTAACATGATCCAAAGTTTCTTTGACTTAAAATTTTATCATTGATCCTAGCCAAACAATCAAGAAGAGGTCTTATACGACAACTAAACCATTTTCCTTCCCTGACTCTTCCTTTATACTTGAATCGACACTTAGATTCAAAAAGCATAAAGGAAACGATTGGGATTGATCGAGATCTTTATCGGGAACGATGGAAGGAGGTGGCACTCAGGGGGGGGGGGGGAGAGAGGGCAGAATCCACTTGTCAGATTGACTGGATGAAATATGAACTCCTTCAAAATGATCCAAAGTTTCTTTGACTTACAACTTTATCATTGATCCTGGTCAGACAATCAAGAAGAGGATCTTATAAGACACTAAACCATTTTTTTCTTTCTCCGACACTTCATATTCCTTTATACTCAAATCAACACTTGGATTCAAAAAGCATAAAGGAGAAGATTGGGATTGATCGAGATATGAATCGGGAATAGTGGTCAGTGGAAGGAGGTGGCGTTGGAGGGGCAATTGGTAAACTAATCCATAGACTACTAGAGAGCAAGAACAAGGGCAACGACAAAAAGGTTATAGTTGTAGGTGACACGATGGTGAATGGTTTGCATGAAACTCCTACAAACACTCGACAAAAGATTAGGATAGGGGCTGAGGTTGGAATTGGTGTGACCACTCCTCCGCTCAAGTTAGTATAAGAGCTCAAAAAAGTGGATGTTGTGAAGAAGTAGTAGAGTCTCGATGAATGTGTGCTTACCTGTGCCTGCAGAAGTGGGAGACCTTTTATAGAGTTGTAGCTTTGTCTTTACATTCGCTTACGTTGCCCACGTCCTCCGGGGAAAATGCTATGTTACCCACGTCTTTCGAGATAAATGACTATTTCGCCCACGCCCTTCGGGAGCAAACGACTACATTGTCTCTGTCAGCGGCGATGGCTCAATGAGTTATGTTAGATGCAAGTCCCTCCTGAGAGAGTCGAGTGATTGACCTGAGAGAGTCAGATGTACCAAACTACAAGAGTTTGTCATGTTGAACTAGGGGGTTCAGGTGACTGAGCTGTGAAAATCAAGTGATTGAGCTAAGGGAGTTAGATGTACCAAACTATAGGAGTCGGACATGTTGAATTGGGGAGCTCGGATGACTGAGTTGTGAGAGTCGGGTGACTAAGCTTAGGGAGTCAAATGTACCAAACTGCAAGAGTTAGATATGTTGAACTGGGGAGCTCAGGTGATTGAGCTATGAGAGTCGAGTGACTAAACTAAGGGAGTTAGATGTACCAAACTACAAGAGTTGGATATATTGAACTAGGGAGCTCGGGTGATTAAGCTGTGAGAGTTGGGTGTCGACCGAGTTCTAGAACCAATCTAATATGCATCATGACCCGATTTGATCTTTCCGACTTACACCATAGTTTGACTTTTGACTAAGGAACTTGACTCTTGAACCAACCTTGCCACGTGTAGGCTCCTCTATCCGCTATATCACAAGCTTATTCCTGTCTACGATCACAATATGGTGAATCAGCGAAGAACAACTGTCATGGAGAAGGTTATTGCTTCGCCAACGTTCGTCTGATCTGGCAATGTAGAGGTGCCTGTATCCCTTTTAAGGCGCTTGAATCAGTTTGCTGCTTATCCACGCGGCAACATATCGTTGAGTGGGATTGGGGCACCTCTAATAAATAGAGGCACCTGGATTCATTTTAGGCACCTGAATGGGCAACTACAGAAGTTGATATCTTCGTTTGGCTATCTTGAGTGATACTTTGACTTGTCCAAAGTTAAACTCACCCGAACTCAATTTTTTTACTTTCTCCTCGAACAAGCGTCCTCCCCGGCTTCTCGTCCCTCGGACGTCGTGCGCGTCCTTCTCGCTCCATCGGTCCACTCTTCCGTAGCTCCTCATCTCTCGGATGCACTGAGCCTCGTCGACTCATTTCCCGTGTCATCCTTCTTGCTCACTATGTCTTCTGCTCGACATCTTATGTTCCTAAATTCCTATATACTTAGACATAAGACATCAAAAATAAACAAGGTCTAATTTGACATGGTTGATCACATCAAAATCAACCCGGATTACTTACAGTAGTTATAATAGGTTTGCTTTCATAGCTGCTATAATTATTGTAGTGGTAATAATTATGAAGCCGTAATTGCTACAATACATTTTTGTCCTATTCATACAATTGCTTGAGTGTGTCAGGATTTAATGTGTCCAATGTGAACAGTATATCGAAGGCTATTTGTGTCATTTTACAAGAAAAATAGTAGGGTGGACCACCTAAAATAAATTAAAATGAAGCACCCTTTATGATTGAAACAGATGAGCATCCTTTAATTTTTTCCTGTAAAATTTTATATTTTTAAATCAATAACTCATTGATAACTATTTTTTTAAATCATTGATCCTGGCTACACAATCAAGAGGAGTTCTTATAAGACAACTAAATCATTTTTTTCTTCGCCGACTCTTCCTATTCCTTTATCCTGGAATCAACACTTAGATTCAAAAAGCATAAAGGAAAACATTGAGATTGATTGAGATTTGAATCGGGAGTGATGGATGGAGGTGGCGTAAGAGGGGCAGAATCCACTTATCTAATAGATGGGATGAAATATGAACTCCTTCAAAATGATCTAGAGTTTTTTTGACTAAAAACTTTATCATTGATCCTAGCCAGACAATCAAGAAGAGGTCTTATAAGACAACTAAACCATGTTTTCCTTCACTGACTCTTCCTATTCCTTTATATTTGAATCGACACTTAGATTCAAAAATCACAAAGGAAACGATTGGGATTGATCGAAATCTTTATCGGGAATGATGGAAGGAGGTGGCGCCTCAGGGGTAGAATCTACTTGTCAGATAGACTGGATGAGATATGAACTCCTTTAAAATGATCCAGAGTTTCTTGGACTTACAACTTTATCATTGATCATGGTTAGACAATCAAGAGGAGGTCTTATAAGACAACTAAACTATTTTTTTTCCTTCGTTGACACTTCCTATTCCTTTATACTCAAATCGACACTTGGGTTCCAAAAGCATAAAGGAAAAGATTGGGATTGATCGAGATATAAATTGGGAATGATGGAAGGAGGTGATGTCGGAGGGGCAATTGGTAAATTGATACAAAGACTACTAGAGAGCAAGAACAAGGGCAATGGCAACAAGTTGATAGTTGTAGGTGACACGATCGCGAAAGGTCTGCACGAAACTCCTACAAACACTCAACAAGAGGTTAGGATGGGGGTCGAGGTTGGAATCGGCGTGACTATTCTGACGCTCAAGTTGGTATAAGAGCTCAGAAAAGTGGGTGTTGTAAAGTAGTAGTAGAATCTCAATGAATGTGTGTTTACCTGCGCCTGCGGAAGTGGGAGACCTTTTATAGAGTTGTAGCTTTGTCTTTATATTTGCTTACGTTGCCCACATCTTCTAGGAGAAACGACTATGCTACCCACGTCTTTCAAGATAAATGATTATGTTGCCCACGTCCTTTAGAAGAAAACGACTACATTGTCTATACCAGCGACAACGACTCAATGAGTTATGTTCGATGCAAATCTCTCCTATGAGAGTCGAGTGATTGACGTTAGAGAGTCAGATGTACCAAACTACATGAGTTTGACATGTCGAACTGGGGGACTCTGGTGACTGAGTTATGAAAGTGAAGTGATTGAGCTAAGGGAGTTATATGTACCAAACTATAGGCGGCAATTTACCAAAGGGCGCACCCAAGAATTGATATTTACCAAAAGGCGTCCTATGGTTTCATTTTCACCAAAGGGCGCACTAATTTTAGTGAACTTCCTCTTTTACCCCTCCTGCTATGTACTGTCTTTCTCTTTCTCTCTCAGCAACAAATTCCGAGAAGTCTGCACGTGATGTTTCAGACGTTTATTTTAAAATAATATATAATGGAATCGGCGCTAAACTAAAAAATATAAGGTAAAATCGAAAAAATATTTCAGTTAAAAAATATCTCATCTAACTTATTTAAAAATATAAATAAATGATTTTTATATTTAGTTAATAGAAATTAATATATTAAATAATATTTAATAAATATATTAATATAAAAAAAATTGAAAAAAAAGAGCGTGGGCCTGAAATTTTTTATTTCAGGCCCACGTTGGGCCTGAAATATTTTGATTGATTTCAGGCCCGACGTGAACTCAATTTTTTTTCTATTTTAAAAATATATTAATATATAAAAAAACGTATCAAAACACTTAATTTCAGATTCAAACGCAGGGCCTGAAGTTATCCTAGGAGGGTCTGAAGTCAAATAACTTCATATCCTATAAATAATTAATTTACTAAATAATAATTAAATATAAAAAATATTTTTAAAATTAAAAAAATTCAATACCCTTAGGGCCTGAAGTCATCAGACTTCAGGCCTAAGGAGGGCCTGAAGTCATCAGACTTCAGGCCCTTGGGCCTGAAGTCATCAGACTTCAGGCCCTTGGGCCTGAAGTCTGATGACTTCAGGCCCTCCATAATTAAATATAAAAATATAAAAAAAATTATAAAAAAGTATAATATATAATTATATATTATTTATATTTTTTATAAAAAAGTATAATATATAATTACATAATAATAAAATGTTATTATAATGAAATCTAGATATGGGAGGTCCATCAGCGGGTTTTGGTCAAATCCACTGATATGGCTAAATTACTCCTATTGCATTAGTGATATCTAATATATAGATGGTTGGACACCTAAAACATCATCTTCTACCTCTACCCTCTTTATTCATATGGAGTTTTCAGAAATCCAGATATGGGAGGTCCATCAGTGAGTTTTGGTCAAAACTCACCGATATTTCTAAACTATTTCTATTTCATTGGTGATATCTAATATATATATGTTTGGACACCTAAAACATCATCTCCTACCCCTACCCTCTCTATTCATATGGAGTTTTCAGAAATCCAGATATGTGAGGTCCATCAGTGAGTTTTGGTCAAAACTCACTGATATTTCTAAACTACTCCTATTTCATTGGTGATATCTAATATATAGATGTTTGGACACCTAAAACATCATCTCCTACCTCTACCCTCTCTATTCATATGGAGTTTTCAGAAATCCAGATATGGGAGGTCCATCAGTGGGTTTGATATGGCTAAATTACTCCTATTGCATTAGTGATATCTAATATATAGATGGTTGTACACCTAAAACATCATCTCCTACATCTATCCTCTCTATTCATATGGAGTTTTCAGAAATCCAGATATGGGAGGTCCATCAGTGAGTTTTGGTCAAAACTCACTGATATTTCTAAACTACTCCTATTTCATTGGTGATATCTAATATATAGATGTTTGGACACCTAAAACATCATCTCCTACCTCTACCCTCTCTATTCATATGAAGTTTTCAGAAATCCAGATATAGGAGGTCCATCAGTGAGTTTTGGTCAAAACTCACTGATATTTCTAAACTACTCCTATTTCATTGGTGATATCTAATATATAGATGTTTGGACACCTAAAACATCATCTCCTACCTCTACCTTGTCTATTCATATGAAGTTTTCAGAAATCCAGATATGGGAGGTCCATCAGTGAGTTTTGGTCAAAACTCACTGATATTTCTAAACTACTCCTATTTCATTGGGTGATATCGAATATATAGATGTTTGGATACCTAAAACATTATCTCCTACACCTACCCTCCCTATTCATATGGAGTTTACAGAAATCCAGATATGGGAGGTCCATCAGTGGGTTTTGGTCAAAACCCACTGATTTGGGAGGTCCATGAGTGAGTTTTGGTCAAAACTCACTGATGGACCTACCATATCTGGATTTCTGAAAACTCTATATGAATAGAGAGGGTAGAGGTAGGAGATGATGTTTTAGGTGTCCAAACATCTATATATTAGATATCACCAATGAAATAGGAGTAGTTTAGAAATATCAGTGAGTTTTGACCAAAACTCACTGATGGACCTCCCATATCTGGATTTCTGAAAACTCCATATGAATAGAGAGGGTAGAGGTAGGAGATGATGTTTTAGGTGTCCAAACATCTATATATTAGATATCACCAATGAAATAGGAGTAGTTTAGAAATATCAGTGAGTTTTGACCAAAACTCACTGATGGACCTCCCATATCTGGATTTCTAAAAACTCCATATGAATAGAGAGGGTAGAGGTAGGAGATGATGTTTTAGGTGTCCAAACATCTATATATTAGATATCACCAATAAAATAGGAGTAGTTTAGAAATATCAGTGAGTTTTGACCAAAACTCACTGATAGACCTCCCATATTTATATTTTTGAAAACTCCATATGAATAGAGAGGGTAGAGGTAGGAGATGATGATTTAGGTGTCCAAATATCTATATATTAGATATCACCAATGAAATAGGAATAATTTAGAAATATCAGTGAGTTTTGACCAAAACTCACTGATGGACCTCCCATATCTTGATTTCTGAAAACTCCATATGAATAAAGAGGGTAGAGGTAAGAGATGATCTTTTAGGTGTCCAAACATCTATATATTAGATATCATCAATGAAATAGGAGTAGTTTAGAAATATCAGTGAGTTTTGACCAAAACTCACTGATGGACCTCCCATATCTGGATTTCTGAAAACTCCATATGAATAGAGAGGGTAGAGGTAGGAGATGATGTTTTAGGTGTCCAACCATCTATATATTAGATATCACTAATGCAATAGGAGTAATTTAGCCATATAAGTGGATTTTGAGCAAAACCCACTGATGGACCTCCCATATCTAGATTTCATTATAATAACATTTTATTATTATGTAATTATATATTATACTTTTTTATAAAAAATATATAACTATATATTATACTTTTTTATAAATTTTTTTTTAATGTTTTTTTATATTTAATTATGGAGGGTCTGAAGTCATCAGACTTCAGGCCCTCCTTAGGCCTGAAGTCTGATGACTTCAGTCCCCAAGGGTATTGAATTTTTTTTAATTTTAAAAATATTTTTTTATTTAATTATTATTTATTAAATTAATTATTTATAGGATCTGAAGTTATTTGACTTCAGACCCTCCTGGGATAATTTCAGGCTCTCCGTTTGAATCTGAAATTAAGTGTTTTGATATGTTTTTTTATATATTAATATATTTTTAAAATAGAAAAAAAATTTGAGTCCACGTTGTGCCTGAATCAAAAGATTTCAGGCTTAATGTGGGCCTGAAATAAAATATTTCAGGCCCACGCTTTTTTTTTCAATTTTTTTACATTAATATATTTATTAAATATTATTTAATATATTAATTTCTATTAACTAACCTTATGTTTTTTAGTTTAGCGCCGATTCCATAATATATCATTTTAAAATAAAAGTCTGAAACATCACGTGCAGACTTCTTGGAATTTGTTGCTGAGAGAGAAAGAGAAAGACAGTACATAGCTGGAGGGGTAAAAGAGGAAGTTCACTAAAATTAGTGTGCCCTTTGGTGAAAATGAAACCATGGGACGCCTTTTGGTAAATATCAATTCTTGGGTGCGCCCTTTGGTAAATTGCCGAACTATAGGAGTTGGACATGCTGAATTGGGGAGTTCGGATAACTAAGTTGTGAGAGTAGGGTGACTAAGTTGAGGGAGTCAAATGTACCAAACTATAAGAGTCGGATATGTTGAATTAGGGAGCTTAGGTGATTGAGCTATGGGAGTTGAGTGACTAAGCTAAGGGAGTCAAATGTACCAAAATGTAGGAGTCGGATATGTTGGACTAGGGAGCTTGGGTGACTAAGCTGTGAGAGTTGGGTGTCGGTCGGGTTCTGAAACCGATGTTATGACCGGATTCGATCTTTCTGACTTACATCATAGTTTGACTTTTGACTAAGGAGCTTGACTCTTGACTCTTGACCCAACCTTGTCACGTGTAGACTCCTCTATCTGCTACATCACAAGCTTATTACCGTCTAAGATCAAGAGCCGGTGAATCAGCGAAGAACAACTGTCATCGAGAAGGTTTTTGCATCGCTAATGTTCGTCTGATCTAGCAGTACAGAGGCACTTCTATCCCATTTGAGGCGGCTGGATTAGTTTGCTGCTTATCCCCGTGACAACATATCGCTGAATGGGATTGGGCGCCTGAATGGTCAACTACGAAAGTTGACCTTTTCGTTCCGTTGTCTTGAGTGATGCTCCGACTTGTCCAAAGTTGAGCTCACCCGAATTCAATTCTTCCTTTCTCCTCGAACAGGCTTCCTCCTTGGCTTCTTGTCCCTCGGGCGTCATACGCATCCTTCTTGCTTTAGTGGTGTACTCTTCCATAGCTCCTCATCTCTCGGATGCATCGAGTCCGTCGACTCACTTGCCTTGTCATCCTTTTCGCTCACCGTATCTTCCGCTTAACTTCTTGTATTCCTAAATTCCTATACACTTAGACATAAAATGTCAAAAACAAATAAGACCTAACTTAACTTGATTGATCATATCAAAACTAACCCGAATTACTTACAATAATTATAATAGATTTGATTTTGTAACTGCTATAATTATTATAGTTGTAGTAATTATGAGACCATAATTGCTACATTATATTTTTGTCCTATTCATATAGTTGCTTGATTGTGTTAGGAGTTAATACGCGTGTCATAAGTGAATAATACGTCGAAGGTTATTTGCATCATTTTATGAGAAAGTTAGTACGGTGGAGCACCTAAAATAAATTAAAATGAAGCACTCTTTGATGATTAAAAAAAAGGTTATGATATACTCAGTGAAAAAATTGAATGAAACACTTAGTAAATAACGTGATACTTTATATACACACATTCGATTATCGCTCGGATATTATCGGTGGCCTTTGGCCGCCACCCCGAATCAAACTATATCCTAGGGGACACGGTGAACCCGTCAGGGATCATTATATACAAAGTATCACGTCATTTATTAAATTTTTTTAAATTTTTCACTGAGTATATTATTTTTTTTTTAAAAAAAAAATAGACATCCTTTAAATTTTTTCCTATAAAATTTTATATTTTTAAATCAATAACACTTTGATAACTATATTCATTTGATAGGAACTGCAATGTCATTCAGTGACACCTAGCCAACTATTTAGCAACAATCTATGATGTTTAAAAGAAGAGTAATGATTGGTAGAGTGAATTTGGGAGAGTGAATGGGAGAGTGAATGACGTCTAGCTAATGTGTACATGTTCGATCGACGATCGGACACCACACTACAAGAAAAAATGCTTTTAATGACATTGAAAAGTGTCATCATATATCACTTATACTGACATTTTTGATATAGTGACATTAAGTTAAAATGTCCTCTATAGTGATGTCGTCTAAAGTCTTATCACTTATGACAATTCTTAATGTCATTATAAAATACAAATAGTGACAATACTAATAGCATGAATAATTATTATAGTGACAAAAAATAGTGTCACTATAAGATTTATAATGACATTTATATATGTCGTTTTATTATAGTAATGATGGCAAATTTATATGTCTTTTAAAATTATTTATCAAGACAATTGTAAGTGTCTTGAATTTCATTTATAGTGACAATTCGTAATGTCACTATAAAATAAAAATAGTGACAACACTAATAGCATGAATAATTGTTATACTGACAAATAATAATGTCACTATAAGATTTATAATGACATTTATATAAGTTGTTTTATTATAGTAATGATGACAAATTTATATGTCCTTTAAAATTATTTATCAAGACATTTATAAATGTCCTGATTTTCATTTATAGGCATAATAAAAAATGTCACTAATGATAGATTAGTATGACATTTTAAAATGTCATCATTAATAATTATTTATTATGACATTTTAAAATGTCTTCATATGAATTTTATAATGATATTATATATTAATAAATAACTCACCCATTTTTAATATTTTCATGATATAAATATTTATGTATATAAATAATTAACATTAACACAAATAAAAATTTTAAATTTAAATTAAAGTGTTAATCAATAATTGACAATTTTTTTGCAATACAAGACTGTCAAATTAGTCACCTCAAAAAATATCTATGCACTAATTACAATCACAAATGTACCCAATATATTTAGTTTAAGATTAGTAAAAAATTACAATCTCTCCTAAAGCCTAAAACAAAACATAACCAAACTTCGGAACTTTACTGCATCTTCAATCTTCTACCGTCACATCTTAAACAAAATCCAATATTCATGTGACCTACAAAAAAAATCATATATTAATTAGTTTGTGTAAATGAAATAAAATTAAAGAAGTATATAATAAAGAAAAAAAATTATAATCTAGATCTAGATTTTTTTCATAAGCAAACCAAACCAACAAATGCTAAAACTTAAGTAGAAGGCAAGATGAACACGATAAGATTGCAAAATGATCAACCACTAGATTTGAACACGGTAAAAAAATATAATGCACTGATAGTGAAATAATCCACTGATAGGGGAATATAATGCACTAATAATGTCATGCCATGCCATACTCAAATATAAAGGAAATTGTCACAGCACTGATAGTGGAATGATAAAATGAATTCTGTTAACACTTCCAAACTTCCAACACTTCCAAACCAACATTTCCAATCCAATATTGGGTTAACATCATAATGTACAATGAATACTGAGGTTTGTAATAGCACTTCTTTGACTGCAACCTTTGCAGTCTTGCTGCATACGGCCACAAACTGTTTGTTTAATTGTTTGATGTGTAATAAAAGAATCACATCACAGTTGCTCAAGAACTTAGAGTTGAGGCCACTGATCAGCCAGGCGATAGTTGTCCAAGATATCTATTAATCGAGTGACAGTAAATAACAGATGAAAACTATATGTAACCTTTTGCAGATTGAAGAAAAAAAACTTGGAATGTTGTATTAAGTAGGTTCACAAATCATGTTACATTTTAATATGTTAATTGAGAAAGGATATCTCAGGAATGCCAATCAGTAACCATGAACATCAAAGAAAAACTAGGATCACAGCTATGCCAATAAATTACAATCAGGAATAGCTAAGATATCCATGATTCTCCCATCAAAAAGTCAAGGTTGCTCTCAGTGTGGCAAAACACAAAATAAGTGACCTATACTTATGTCAACATTTTTGAAATTGCAACTTCATAGCCATATAATTGCTAAAATCCAAGTCCAGAGCGAGCATTAAAGCAAAATAATTCATTTTGCCTGAATTTTGATTATAAGAAGTAGCAAAGTAAGAATAAATAAAATAGCCACTGCATGAATGGTGAAATGACTTACAGCCGATTCTTTCTTCAAATGAGACTAGCAAGCAATGCATGAAGGGCAATCCAATATAATAGAACTCCAATGCGTAATGTAGGCTGGCGCATTAGTAGCCGGTCTCCTGACACCCTGGTAAATAAGAAAGAATGAAGTTTCTTGTGGAAAGAAGTTGAGATATTACATATATCAAATGTATGTCTGACCATATCCCATCAATCTTAGCTGCTATCCAACACTTCCAAACCAACAGCTGTCCGAGATGAGGTTTTCATGGGTGAAACTTGTATAGTAATAGAGAAGAAATACAATTTACAGTTGCCATTTGGTACTCTACTAATACAAACCAGTATATATCATACTCATTTGCCAAAAAAGTGAGCTCTGACTTCAGTCCAATTCTTTTGCATTTGAAAGTGGCTTTAAATTATCGTAAATAGTTGAACACATAACCAACAGATTCCTAGCACTCAGCCTAGCATCAGGTTCCAGGAAAGGTATTTTCACAATGATCTTTCTATACTTTGCTTATTATGACTATTAGCGTATGATATCAAGTATTCCAACTATGCATGCTTGATGAAAATAAGTTGATTAAGTTTACGAGACAATTGTAATTTAATTCAAAAAAGGTCTCATGATTTGTCACAATACAGACAAAAGGCAATTGGTAATTATTACACAGAACAAATAGTTGACTCCTAATGAACTGATCCTAGGTAGTCAATAAATTTAAACAAGGTCTAATAGACAAGCTTTCGTACCTTTTAGCTATGTAATATTTGACTTGCACAACTGATTTATTGTAACGCCCGACCTTATATCTACCCTAAAGGCGGGGTTACGGGTCCACACATTCATATCATGCAATCATATTAAACATGTATATCCAAACAAAACAGTTACAATACATGAACTAGTAATAAGCATGCTTATTGAACACTAAATTACCAAGCAAGGTTTTCCAATCAAATAATTCATTTATATCTACATGCATATACAACCTAATATGGAAAGCATTTAACACACTATAGCATGAAATCTCAAGTAAGCATATAGCAAAGGTTATCTAGCCTTAGATACATGTAAAAGAAGCATACACAAAAGAAGCATTCATAAGGAACAGAAAATGGCAATTATCTAACATTTTACTTAGCATGCATATTACAAAATTTAGACATTAATGATAGTATTAGCTAACATGGTTTAGGTTTCATATCTCTAACAGTAGAGTAGTCACAATCATCATACATTCAGAGTATAGCAATACAATTTCAATCTTTCATAGGAAGCAGTTAGATTCTAGACAAACTAAGGTAGATAGAATCTTTCATCCTTTCCCGAGCCATCACCACACACATCCTCCAACCTTCCCTCTGCCTCTTCCTTTAGTTCGAGTATTTCTTACCGCTATCTGCAGCATAAGAAAATAACAGGAACTAGTAAGCAAAACATGCTTAGTAAGAATCCGGGCCTACTCGCAAAATCCATATCAATACATCATATCATGTACACAATAATCAGATAGAGTTATCAGCATCATAAGCATCTCATCAAGCATCATAAACATCATAGCAATTTATCTCTAAGTACTTTACGGAACAAGATCACATGATGAGAAAATATGTTTTTCAAAAAGTTCCATAATGGTAAGTACTTCAATATAACATATCATCATCCAGGGCCCAGTTGTCGTACCACATCATCATGCGCGTTCCCTAATAAATTGGGGTAGCGAGCCACCAATCTAATTAGAGCAGGACCCTTCCGTCCTACCAATGCCATGACCTTAACATGCTCATTGGATTTGTTTAACGACCCCCTTCCGAGTCGGGTAGACAACTTTCCAAAGTAAAGTAATTTTATCATGCAATTACTCATATATGTATATGCCTAAGGGTACTCTTAATCACTTCTCAAAGGGACACACCACACATTCGGGTGCTCTTGATCCCCTAGGGACACACCACGCATTCGGGTGCTCTTGATCCCAGTTTCAATAGAGTATCTCCTTTTTAGGCATATTATCAACCACATCTCAATCACATCATATTCATGTCATAAGAGTGCCCATGGGCTATAAGGCATGCTTTTATACCTAACAAGATAGGTCACATAATTTATACACATATCACATATGTAATAGCATGCTTCATGGTCTCATTAGGTACTTCCCAACCCTAGAATTAAGGTTGGCCGAAACACACAAGTAAGGGAGTTTGGTTTTCCAATCAAGCATTCATTCGGGCATTCTTACAAACACCTCACCTATACTTATTAAGCATGGATATATCATAAAGAAAATCATACACCCTTAAACCCTAGTTCCCCTAGGGTTGGCCGAAACCTTGTAGAGTAGGCTAGGCTAGATTTTTGACATCCAAACTTCACGCAAACATTTACACAATTATTTTATCTACAATACTAATCATAGAAACATAGTAGGGTAGAAAGCAACTCAAAGCCCTAACCTTTTTCCTCCCTTGGCCGAAAGTCATATAGGGTACCAAACCCTAATTTTGTCTCCTCAAAAATTGGGAAACAACACATATGAGTATAAAGTCCCTAGGGTTACTAGTATGCATCAAGTTTGATCAAAAAAACTCTTCTCTTGGACCCCTTACAAGGGGTGGCCGAAACCCTCTACAAAGCAAAACCCTAGGTTTTTGTTCTTGACACCATGAAGAAAAGTCCATCTACATGTATACCCTAAGTCCCAAAGTCATCCCATGTATCAAAGTTGGATCAACCTTTCTCTTGAACCCTCAATCCTAGGGTGGCCGAAAGTCTCATAAGGGAGAACTCCCATTTTCCAAACAAGAACACAAGGAAATCATGCATAAACCATTATACTGCAGGCGAGAGGATACTTACATCCTAGCGCTGGAATTTAACCTTCTCTTAAACTGTAGGGTACCCTACACTTGGAGGGTATGCAAAGATCTTTTCTCCCAAATCTTCTTTCTAAGATTCCTTGGTCTTGGTAGATGACAAGATCACTTGGATTTTCCCTCTTGAATTTGCCTTAGGGTTAGAACCCTTGCCTAGGGTTTTCGAAAATGGAAAGAAGAGAAGAAGAAGAGGGTGGTTTCGGTGGGGGAAGGAAGAAGAAGAAGAGAAGAAAAAGAAGTTTACTTCCAACTTCCCTTATTTATACTTCTCATGAAAAGACATGTCTCTTC
>JAGFNQ010000453.1:0-75062 GCA_024364735.1 Boesenbergia rotunda
CCAAGGGATGATAGAATTGGTAACCCTTCGTTTCCTTAGGGTATCCAATAAATAGACATTTATCAGACTTAGCATCCAATTTGTCTGATACAATCCGCTTCACATAAGCAGGACAACCCATATCTTAAGGTGAGTTAAGTGGGGTTTCTTACTGTTCCATGTCTCATATGAAGTAGTAGAGACTACCTTGGTCGGGACTCTGTTTAGCAAGTAAACAGCTGTCTTAAGTGCATAGCCCCAAAAGGATTTTGGAAGAGTTGCATGATTCATCATCGACCTAACCATGTCCATCAAGGTTCGGTTGCGCCTCTCAGATACACCATTATGCTGTGGTGTATATGGCGGAGTCCATTGGGACAATATCCCATTGTCCCTAAGATAATCTTGAAACTCTTGACTCAAGTATTCACCACCCCGATCGGATCGAAGTATCTTAATACTTTTGCCAAGCTGTTTCTCTACTTCATTTCTGAACTCTTTGAATTTCTCAAAGGCTTCAGATTTGTGTTTCATCAAGAACACGTACCCGAATCGTGAGTGATCATCGATAAAGGTGATGAAGTAGCTATAGCCTCCTTGTGCAAGAGTTGACATTGGTCCACATACATCAGTATGTATTAGACCAAGCAATTCTCCCACTGGATTACCTTTTCCGGAAAAGGTAATTTGGTCATCTTGCCTTTTAAGCATGATTCGCATGTATCAAATGAACCGGGTTCAAATGATTCCAAAATTCCACATCGGTGTAATTCGGTCATGCGTTTCTTACTTACATGGCCAAGACGACAATGCCAAGTGTAGGAGTCTATTCGATTATCTATTCGAGCACGTTTGTTGCTAACTTCGATATTGAAAACGTCACTGGATAAATCTAACGTGTAGATACCATTGCACAAAATTCCATTCCCATAAAGAACGCCATTTAAAGTTATGTAACAACAATTGTTACTAAAAGTTAAATGATAACCCTTTTCATTCAAACATGAAATAGATACAATGTTCTTTATTAACGAAGGAACAAAATAACAATTATCCAATTCTAAGACACGTCCAGTCGGGAGCTTTAGCAAATATGTTCCGATGGCAACAGCAGCAATCTTTGCTCCATTTCCAACTCGCAAATCCGCTTCTCCCCTGACGAGTCTTCTTCTATTCCTTAGCCCCTGTATGTCATTACATATATGTGAGCTACACCCAGTATCAAGTACCCAGGTATTTGAGGAAATAGAGTGACATTCAATAACGAAGATACCTGAAGAGGATGGGGCATCGGATGCCTTATTCTTCAAGGACTCAAGATAAACCTTGCAGTTTCTTCGCCAGTGACCCTCCTTGCCACAATGATGGCAAGTTCTTTTTGGTTTCTTTTCAGTTTTTTTGGCCTTTTTCTTCTTTCCTTTATTCTGTTCTTTGGCCTTCCTCTTAGAACCTTTCTTCGAGGAATCAACTAACAGTACCGCCTTTTGATCTGGCTTTACAGAAGGCTCTACAGTCTTCAGCAGGTTGAGCAACTCAGGAATGGTAGTCTCTTGTTTGTTCATCCGATAGTTCATCACAAATTGTGAATAACTTTTGGGCAAACAACTCAGAATTAAGTCAATAGTTAGTTCATGATCCATTGCAAAACCGAGTGTGTTCAGTCGCTCAATGTAGCCCAACAGCTTTAAAACAAACTGCGAGGCAGAAGTGCCTTCCTGCATCTTAGTGGTGAAGAGGAGTCTGGAGACTTCGAACCTTTCGGATCTCGCCTGCTCTTCAAACAACTCATGAAGATGGAAGATGATGGTATAAGCATCCATATGCTCATGCTGCTTTTGCAGCTCAGGTATCATAGAGGCTAGCATGATGCAACTCGCAAGTTCAGAATCGGTCACATGTTTCTGATAGGCCATTAACTGGTCTGGAGTTGCACCCTCTGGAGGATGGTTAGGAAGTTGATCTTCAAGGACATAAGCAAGCTTCTCTGCCTTGAGGACAATCCTCAGGTTTCGAAGCCAGTCCATGAAGTTAGGCCCGGTCAGTTTATTGGTGTCCAAGATGGAACGCAAATTCAAAGAAGACATGATCGAGTGATTAAACTAGAAATACAAATTGAGCTTATGTGAGAAAAATGATTAAAGAATGTATCAACATACATAAATAAAATCCAATTTATTTTCAAATTGAATAACCCTTTTTATCAATTCGGGAGATCGTAGGAACATCTCCAAATAGGTTGATATCCAACCATAGATAAGAACCACCATGGCTATGGCCATCAAGTCATTCTTAGCTATGAAGGTAGGTAATTATATCGATTACACATCACATATATGTAACTATCACTTTATGCTATCAACTAATTGAATGTTTGCATAAATCATTGGGTTGTTAACTCATTAACAAGTATGCAACATTATACATAGCACCCAATTGCACCTCTCTTTACATCGACCTTGGTTGTGGCACAACAAATTGATGCTCCAAGCTTAAGGCTGACCCATTAATCAAGAAATAGTTTTAATATGGTTGGAGCTCATTCAACCGTTTAATCAGGCTTAGATGTGTCCAACAACCAAAACTAAGGATTGACCTCTGACTCCTACTATATTATTCAAAACTAATTCCATGGTTTGAACATGTTGAGGTTCAAGCCGGGCATGGATGTGTCCATCAACCCAAATGTGAAACAAAACTTCGATTCTAACCATATTAATGGAAGGTGATGGCCTTAATATTTTGTAAGGGGTTTTGGGTCTCATCCTTTCTTTTCTAAGCACATTCATGACATAGAATTATGTCATGACTAACGACTTCCTTAATAAAGTATGTATGTGACTTAATTTATCAAGTCTCATTATTTGAATTAGGAACCGGATTTCCTAATTCTAATGTCATACTTTATTTAAGGAATTGTTTTGGGAAACAATTTCCTAAATTGTCATAATCAATTTCGGAAATAATATGTTTTAAGACTTTGATTTCTCTAAATCAAATCTTATAAAATTAAGAGACAAATCCCTTAATTCAACCACATATTATTTTCGTGAAAATCTCATTTAAGAAAACTCTATAGGAAACCATTTTTCTAATTAATTTTGGAGACAACAATATGTAAGAGCATCACCTCTTAAATCATATTTTATTCATGGATTTAATTAATTACAACAAATCATTTTCTAAGGGTGGCTCCCCGAGGCTCAGATACCCAAAGAAAAGTAATTTGTCATAAATCCAATTTGGTCCGCTTCGGAAGCGTAACCAAATTAAACATGACAATCTCATTTAAAATTGGAAAATTAAATTACAACAACTAACTTTAAATTGGATGGCTCCCCGAGGCTCAATCCAAAATAAAGAATTTTGTTGTCAATTTAAAAACCAATTCAAATTTAATTGTCAATTAATTGACCATAAATTTGTCTAGACTTTCTTGAAAGAAAGTGCCCAAAATATCGAGATTTCATAATAGGTTTTTAGAATAATTGTAAGTTTCTGGTACAAAGAAAACTTACATATTTCCAAAATTGGAAAATTTCTAAAATAGAAAAATTTCCAAAATTGGAATGTTTCCAAAGATGGGAAGTTTTCACAATTATTATAAAATTTCAGAAACTAGAAAATTTCAAAAGTTTGCGAAATTTCATGAGGATTTCCAAACTTAGAAATTCCTAAATAAAAAATTTATTATAATTTGAAAGTTTCCACAATTGAAAATTTTTTCCAAAATTGAGATCATGACAAAGTTTTCCGTAAAATAATTATATGATTATGTCGAACACTAACCGGCTCTGATACCACTGTTGGGACCGAGTGCATGTTGACAAGGATACGGGTTCGTAAATTTTAAAATTTTTACGTGCAGCGGAAGAATTAGCATAAAATAATTTCTCAAACTATTTTAACCACGTATCTAGCATGCAACCTTATGATGTGTGGACATGATCATAAATTAAAACTTTGCGGAAAAGTAAACTAATTTACTAAGTACCTCGCGCAACTCGAAGTAAGGGGACGAGATCCAACCGTAGCGTCCCTTGGAAGCTCCGCCTCTATTCGCGTCCACGCCGAGTTCTCTTTGGGATGACTTCGCAAAGTCACGAGTTTTGTGCCGACGAGAACTACTAGATTCTCTAAAGGCACAACTAGAACAATAAGAGAAAAGAATGGAAACTAACCAACAAGAAACGGAATCAAAATTCCGGGAAGAGGGTAGTTACGATCCGCTTCTTCTTCTTCTTGTTTGGCTCCTCCTTGGTGGATGTTGCTCACACCAACTTCTTGGAGATGAGGGTGCGTCGGCCCTAGGAGGAGTAGGTTGGGCGCCGGCACTAGGAGGGGATGCGGGGCGCCGGCCCTAAGGGGAAGAGAGAGGGAGAGAATAAGAGAGAGAGAGAGAGAACTATTAGATCTCTTGATCACTCAATTAGGAATTCAAGGCTTGCCTTTGGTTCCTTTATATAGTAGCCTTTCCCTTGCCAAGTCTCTCTTTAACGAAATTTTTCATAAGAAATTTATCCTATAAATTCTCTTATTAATTATTCCGTTTAAGCCAAATTTTATTATAACTAACTTTATAATAAAACAATACCTTCTCTCCTTTTATTATGGAATAAATTTTATAAGAAATTTATAAACTTTCTTATTATGGAAAAATCAATTCATAATTGATTTTATAAAATTAAAATAAACCATTTCATGGATCATTTTAATTTCCATAAAAGAATAAATTTCTATAAATTTATTTATATAAATTTCTTTACACAAATTTATTTATCCATAATTTATAAAACAAATCGCGCTAGATTTATTTTATTAATTAAACCAAATAAATTGGTTTCTCCCCTTTTATGTGGCCAGCTAAACCAAAGGGGGTTGGCACCCTCTTTGGCCGGCCAAACCGAGCCGAACCGATCACGAATTAAACTCATTTAATTCACCCAATAAGCCTTCAAAAGACTTAGCCATTTTAAGTTTCCGTTGCGCCTCTGATTAACTCAGATTCGACTTATTTCTCTTGATTGGAAAATTCAATTTTCAACTCGTTTTAAATCCCTTGGATTACTCGTAGTGCGTGTGACTAAATAGGCTTTCGATTTATGTTGGCCGTCTATAATCAACTAATTATAGAACGATCATGAGTGGCACCTAGTAGTACATCATGACCCCCAATTAATCGAAAGATCAACGGTTTGACCTCATAAATAATTCTGAAACCCTTCAGCAGCTCTAATGAATCTTGCCCCATTCCCTTCACCATCTTATACCCACTTGGTTCAGGACATGGTCTGTTTGTGTCAGTCCCCACTAGACTGACTACGTCACACCTAGCCCATGTAGTGTCTTTCTCGTCCTTTGGATTTCTAATTACTCTCATGTATTTAAGAGACTCACACTCTAAACATGATATGCTCTGGCCAGAGGCTTTGAGTAACAATCCGACGATAGGCCTGGGTATACATCTCCTCGCAAGGAGTGGTGAATCCTTTGTAGGCTGTTCAAACACCTTCGGGCACTTCGGCTTATACCCAATCATCCTGGGTCCACACCTCCTTGGAGATGCTTGCTTAAGATGTTAAAGTATAAGTCTCCATGACCAAGATGACTTGAACACCGCAAGTTAAAGGAACATCGCACTTAAGCTGTAGTAAGAACTTCATTGACATATCTTTATAGATAACCATATGAAGTTTTACAGCTAGTCACTCCAATGAACTAGTTCCCTTAACTAGCATCCATGTTTATCTCCGGGCATCCCAATGTCACCAGCCAGTGAGAATCAGCTGATTAGAGAATAACCCATGCTAGTCTCAACAGAATTGATAGTGTCCATTTTTATCAATTCATCGACTAGGGATACTTTCAATACTTCACAATTGCACATGTAGAGATAATCACTAGTTGTGATCCCATCACAAATTCTCTTATGCTGTGAATTATATTGCGGACATTCAGTAGATGAGTTTAAGATCCCAATCAAATACACAAACATGTATACTCAAATAGTGAATTATCATTTATTAAAATAAATGTTTACAATCATAAGGCGATTGCCTTAGGACACTTCTCTCATATCACTAACATAACAGTCTGCACTTGTTGAAAATCCTCTTGTCACTGTTGAAAACCATGAAAGTCCTCCCGGAGGCCGTGAACCTCTGCCTCCAGCCTGGAGAACCTCTCCTCTGAAATCCCTGCAGCTGCAGCTGCAGCCGCAACCTCCTCATCATCGGAGCTCGAAGAAGCAGGATGTTGGCGCCAAACCCACACCCCCTGCTAACACTCAAGTCCTACCAGGGAGAGCTGCCTAGAGTCAATCTGATCATAATCCTTAGACAAATTATTCCTCTGACCCCTATTGGTGATGATCCCCTTGGACTTGAAAAACTCAGTAAAGATATGACAAAATGGCATATAAAGTTTCCTACCAACATCATGGGAGAAATGGACAATGGATGTAAAGATACACAATGCAATGTTAATGTCTAACCTTCTCTCCAGGGTGTACATCATCACCAAGTGGGGAAGTCGAATCTTCGACTGCCCTTTGGTGACAATCAGCAAGATGCAATCTAAAACAACTTTATACAAATATTACTGGCAGGGCTCATTCGCTTAGCTTCAAAGAAACGGTCCCGAGTACATCGAGGTCTATCAAAATAATGTCGGTGGATCTGATCTATTGTGACATTTGGTAAAGTCAAAGGCTCAATGACCTTTGGAACACCAACGAACTCACTATTAGACTCCCTACATCCTAAAAACTCTCCTAAATCTGCAGGGGAAAAGGGAATGGTAACACCGCCTACCAGAGACTCATAAACCTCATTATCAGAAGCAATGCATAGAAATTTGGCGTAGAATTCCTTGCACATGTCAACATTAATATAATGTTAACAGTAGACCACCCGCTCTAGCCCAAAGTAAGTAATCATCTCGATGATGTGGGGGGCTTTTTCTTGAAAATATGATTGGTTCAAATACCGGCAATTCATGACTGTAAACTCAGTATCGGCAAATTTCCTTCGGCAAGCCTCGGAACTGAACCGAGATGCGTCAGGATCCATACACCCTTGTCGGGATGACCCCTCACCCACTTTCCTCTTTTGTGCCATTCTAATATGTAATATACCCATGCATGTACCAAAACCACCCCATAAAGGAAAAAAATAATGAAAAACATGCAAAATGAGACAAATTAGTTCCAACCCATGAACTAAATTAAAAAATAAACTACACAAATAGTTACCGTTTCTTGGGGTGTTCCAAGATGAATGTTGGTGAGGGTTGACTCAAAGAGAGAGAGTTTCCTAGCCCTAGGTTTAGATCCGAGGTAGAGGGAGGCTAGGAAGATGATTTGAGGACTTGGGAAGGCTTTAGGACAAGAGGGGAGGTCGGGGGAGGCAGAGGCTCGCAGGGGGTGGCACCGAAAACCCTAGGTTCGGCCACCCCCGCGTGGCCTTTTCTCTTAAAAAACCCCACATACCAGTCCACTGCCCCTGGGGCAGTCGACTGCAAAACTGACCTGAGAGTCAAGTCGACTGCCCTGGGGGCAGACGACTGATAACTGTGAATTCCCAGTTTTTCAGTCTGAATTTCAGAAATACGTAGTTAATTCCACAAACCTCCAAAAAATCTGAAATTTCGTGGAGAAATTTATGGAGCCTATGTTTACTTGTGAAAAATATGTTTTCAAGTAAATCTGTTCCGGATCCCAAGATTGGCATGAAATTCACAACTACCTAAATTGTGTCATTGAAACTTATCCAAAAGTTCTAGTTTTGACCTCTCCTTGATGTATCTTTCCATACTTAATCATAATACATTCCTAGCACTGAGTTATATGGCATCTACCCATTAAAACCCTATTTTCACATAATATGATCATATTTTCATCATTTACTCCATAAACTTCCTTTTAATGTGTCAATTCCCTAGGATTAAGACTCAAATGAATCTTCCAAATCCTTTGGCACATCCCTAAATCCATCTAATCTTCTTGAAGAAATACTCCTGAGATCCATTGACCATCGATCCCATCTTGACCTCTAGAGCTCTCCCTTGTGCTCCTAGCCTAGTCACCTCCCTAGATGACTTATTTACAAATGCTAGATCACACCGGTGTTCCTCCGGTGCTTCTTAACCTTCAACTATAACTCTCTTAACTTTATATACCTTTTTCTTGGTCAAATCCTTCTTTTATCCTTTAAATGGCTTTTCCTTGCCTTTTTTTGTCTTTCCTTTGCTATAATCATAGGGCATCCTCGAATATACCT
Organism: Boesenbergia rotunda; assembly: GCA_024364735.1. Classification (NCBI taxonomy): domain Eukaryota; kingdom Viridiplantae; phylum Streptophyta; class Magnoliopsida; order Zingiberales; family Zingiberaceae; genus Boesenbergia; species Boesenbergia rotunda. The sequence goes on from JAGFNQ010000453.1 coordinate 8,256, forward strand.
TTTTACTAACACTTGACCCCCTAGATTGGTATCCTAGTCCTAACCTACCATTTCTAAGGTGTTGATTATTCGGTATCATGCTTAATCCCTTGGATCCCCTAATGAGTTTGTCTAGATTCTTTTCTAACTTATCAAGTTTTGCCCTTAAAGCTTGATTTTCCTTCTCTAGGTCCCTAACCTTAATATCACCATGACCATTTTGATCATTTCTAGATCTACTCATTTTTCTAAGCATGTGTCTCCCTTTCTTAGGGTTAATGCTTTGGTCCTCAGGTCTAAAAGCCCTAGATTTATCATGAACCATGGATTCTTTAGAATTTTGGCATGCAATGTTATTTCTATTTTTATCATGATACTTGAAACCAAAATTACGCATAGGCAAGCAATCATTAATATTTCTAGCACTCATAAAAATATTTGAAGCATAAGTAAAGTTAGGAATTACCTCCCTTACCCTTGTAGCTCCCCCTTGATGTGAGCTTCTCTTTCTTTCCTCTTTTTCCCATCTTCTTAAATGCTCCATTTTCTTAAGCTCTCCTTTTCTTGGACATTGGGTGTGGTAATGTCCTAGCTCTCCACACGTGTAGCACCTAATGTGCTTCTTTTCTTTCTTTTCCCTACAACCCACATTATATTTTAAATGAATGGACCCGGGTTTAGGGTTTACCTCCTTCTTACTTAGTGGACACTTGTCCTTGTAGTGCCCCTTCTTGTTGCATCCAAAACATACGAAGTGGTCTTTGGTTCTTGCTTTGGTGGAGGTAGGAGCTTCTTCTTGCTTCGGTACTAGAATGGGTCTCTCCTCCCCCTCAGTCCTTGAGGTGGAAACCTCTTCTTATTCCCTTGATGAAGTGGGTGATCTTTCACTTGTTTGTGTCACTTCACTCGATGAGGTTGGCAACCCTTTTTCTTTTTCCCTCTCTTGGACCATTGAATTTATTTATTTGGGCTCTTCTACTGTTTGAGCTTGTGTAGGGTTCTCATAAAATTCTTCCAACTTGTTCCACAACTCATATGCGTTTTTATATTCACCTACATCACTCAAAATATTATTAGGCAAAATATTAATTAATACACCAATTACCTTCTCATTTGCCTTAGATTGGGCTTGTTGCTCCTTGGTCCAATATCTAGGTCGAAGTCTTTTTCCATGCTTATCTCTTGGAATTTCGAATGGTTCTTCTAGCACCATTATACATTCCCAATCCATTCCAAACCAAGTCATCATTCTTGTCCTCAAATAGTCAAAATCTTCATGACCATAAGGAGGTGGAATGTTGATGTCATCACCCAACTTGTCTTCCATCATCATTTCCTCTAGCTTGTGCCCTTTTGGCGGTTATTCCAACAAGAGTGGACCTTCGCTCTGATACCACTTGTTAGGACCGTGACCGTCAAGCTAGAGGTGGGTGAATAGCTTCTTTCGATTTTCTTCCTACAATCATTTGTGCGCAAGCGAAATATACTAAATAAAAATAAAAAATAACGAATAAGAATGACACACTGATGTACATGGTACAGAGATGATGCTCCTACTCCATAGCAGTCCGTAAGGTGGAGGATCCCTAATCCGTCGGTGGATGATTCCCCAGAGCACCTCCGGCTAGATCTCGTAGCTCCTTGTGAGTGGAGAAACCTCACCATAACTTCTGGACACTACCTGAGTAATAGAGACTACTAACCAGCTCTATCCAAACAGGATTCGCCAAGAAAGAACATCCCTAAACGAGCTCCCTTAAATAGAGCTCGAGCTGAAATGTGACCGTTACCAATCGACTGCCCCTGGGGCAGTCGACTGGCCTTTCTTGAATTCGAAATCTCACACTTGACCTTTCGAATTCCGGCCACACCAGTCGACTGCCCTGGGGCAGTCGACTGGTCCTTCCCTAAGCCTAGGGTTACCCTTCTCGAGTACATTTCTCTCCACACTCGAACCCTCCCGGCTTAGTTCCCGAGTACAATCACTCAATACTCGGACCCTCACGACCTGGTTGACTCTTCAAACAGCAGTCTCGATCTATTGCCTTCACGCCCTCTTCATCTTCGACTCCCGTCCCTCAGATGCGCACGCAAGCTCTCGCCTTACCTCCATGTCATCCTTCATGCATGCCTCAAAGTTCGTGTCCCTCGGTTCATCATCTCGATTTCAGCAGCCTTGATCCGTCGCCTTCAAGCCCTCTTCGACTTTGGCCCTCATCCCTCGGATACGCACACAAGCCCGCGGCTTGCCTCCATGCCATCCTTCACATACGCCTCGAAGTCCGCTTCTCTCGGCTCATCGTCCCTGCTTTATCCATGGTCCCTCATATGCGCACACAAGCTCACAGCTTGCCTTCATGTCACCCTTCACCTGAAGACATCCAACCAAGTCTATGTGTACCTGCAAACTTGCACACTCACATACACATATTAGAACACAATAAACCCCTAACTTAACCATATTGACACACACATCAAAACTCATGATCCTCCAGATCATACTCAGGCTGATTGCCCCAACAATCTTTTCCCAATCGATTACCACGTCAGCACTCAATCATTACACCTGCAGAAATGACTTTTTCGAATACTAATCAATTGGTGAGTCATACCAATCGATTCGGAAGCTCCCAATCAATTATCCAATCAATTCAGAACCTTTCTGTTCATAAGAAACAACATCCTAATCGATTAGCTTGGGCTGAATCGATTGGCCAATTGATTCCCCACTTCACTGTTTCTTCGCTGAAAACTCAACTCGGCTGATTGGGAATCGATTGGAGATGTCAGAATCGATTGCTCAATTGATCTAGGCACCTTTTGTTCTCTCGTAGCTTATGTTGGTGCCCCGGTTAGTTTTGATGTGATCCACCAAGTTAGTTGGGTCCTGTTGTTGTTTTAATCCCTCTGCTAAGTGTGCAGGAATTTAGGTACGGAGGAAGTCGAGCGTAAGACGCAGTGGATGAGAAGGATTGCGCGGGAAAGCGAGCCGACGGGCTCGGTGCAATCCGAGGGACGCGGAAGCTGTGGAAGAGTACGCCGGTGGAGCGAGAAGGACGTGCGTGACGTCCGAGGGACGAGAAGCCGGGAGGAAGCACGCTCGAGGGGCGAAAGACCGGAGTCGGGTTCGAGTGAGCCTAACTCTGGTTGGTCAGAAATCACCCAGAAAATCTACCTCATAAAATCAACTAACCAAGTCAACATTTGACTTGGATCAAGACTGAAGTCGCACTCAACGTTTTATAAAAAAGCTTTATATATAAAGCTTTTTTATAAAAGTTTTTATAAAGCTTTTCACAAAAGTTTTGACTTTTAATTAGCCAATCAAAATTCGCACTCAAAGGATTGAAGTTGCAAAAGAAGGAAAGCTTCATCAAATTTGTGAACGTGGCAAAGCTTTAAGCATTGGGCGGTCAAAGTTTTGGATGAAGATTAAATGAATGAGCAGTGCGATTAGTTTGGATCAAAGCTTCGATTAGTTTGGATCAAATCTGTGGACGTGGCAAGCCATTGGGCGGTTTAGTCAAAGCGTTGATATTGATAAAGTTTGCACATGCAGATTGGTCGAAGCTTATCTGATGAAGCTGCCGAAGCTCTTGTTTGAAGCGATGAAGATTATCCACTGTAGAATGAAATCCAGCCGAAAGCTTCTTCTCCTTCAACCGTTTATTAGAGGATAAAAGTTATCCTTGATCAACGCTCAAGATAAAGACTCATACAAGATCAACGATCAAAAACGTATCGGAAGATCAACGATCAAGAGAAAAATCTATCGACAATCTATGGTTAGGATTTATTCTCCTAGCCTATAAATAGACTTAGAGTTTAGAAGTAGTATATGACTTTTGAGTTGTAAACTCTCTCTCTTTCTCTAAGTCTCTGTGTTCTCAGTTGTAAGGCTTCTCCGCCATAAGGAGTTTTGTTTGTTGAGTGTTAACTGCCTTGGAAGCAACGATCTGTTGCAACCAAGTTTTTTTTTTAAGAGACGTGTGTCCTTCCACTGCTTTAATTCTAAACCGTCTATTCACCCCCCTCTAGCCGGTTGATTCGATCCTACAAGTGGTATCAGAGCGGGTTCGCTTTTGAAGGACTAATCGCCTGAGAAAGCAACAAGACGATGGCCGACGCGCACATTCATCCACCTAAATTCGAAGGGGATTTCACCGTCTGGAAGAAAAAAATAGAGGTATTTTTTCGTACAGATTTTGATATTCTTTTATCAATAAAATATGATTTTGCAGTTCCTAAAGATGCGAACAGGGATGAAAAAGAAGAAAGCTTGTGGAATAAGAAGGAGCAGTCGGAATCTGTTGCCAATGGTAAGGCTGAGTTCCACCTCCTAACAGTCTTGCCTACTCAAGAGGTAAACCGGATCGGCAACTACCGCTCCGCGAAAGAATTATGGGAGAAGTTCTTAGAACTTCATGAGGGTACCTCTGAAGCCAAGTCAGCAAAGAAAGATCTCCTGCGAAATAAGCTGATAAATCTACAAATGAAGGAAGGAGAAACGGTGGCCGAACTTCATGCCAAAATAAAGGAACTAATCTCTGGACTCACTCAACTCGGCGAATCGGTAAGTAATCATGACTCTATTCGATACGCCCTTAATGCCTTCCCAAGGACCCAGGAGTGGAGCTCAATCGTCGACGCTTATTACATCTCCAAAGATTTAGAGGTAAGTACGTTAGATGAGATGTTTTCCATTTTCGAATTACACGAATCTCGGTGGGCAGGATCCAAAAAGACCAAGAATCTGGCCTTAAACACAAGGACAACGGAGAAGAAGTCAGAATCCTCAACGGACGATGAGACAACGCAAATGGTAAGTTCGTTTAAAAGTTTTTTTAAAGCTAAAAAATTTTCAAAGATGCAGGGAAAGAAGAGATCTCCTAGAAAACGCACAGTACGATGCTATAACTGCAACGAAGAAGGTCATGTCAAAGACCAATGTCCCAAGCTGAAGAACCAATCAAAGGAGAAGAAGGTTCTGACAGCGACCTGGGATGATCCTTCTTCCGACGAGGAACATGAAGAATACGCCGGACTTGCACTGATGGCAAGTCATCAAGAGGGGAGCACTGATGAAGGGGGAGCAACATCAGAAAGCGACAACGAAGAAGGAACCTCGCTTTTCGAAAGCGATCCGGTAAGTGAGGTTTGTTTTCTTCCTCATGATCAATTGTATGCTGGTGTTAAAGCTTTGCTCAAATCTAATTATAGACTAGAAAAAGAAAATTCTAAATTTAAAAATGAAAATATTGATCTGAAAAATTTAGTTGAGAAATTAGAATGTGATATTGCCTGTTTGCGAGACAAGAAAAATAGCTATCCTGAAAAGTTGAATTGGTATTTTAAAAACCATAAGGGGCAATTTAAAAAGATGTCAAAGAATTACATTCCATCCAAATTTTTAGTTAATCCTGTTGATAAAAATTTATTTTGGATACCAAAATCAATTTTAAATTAGTTTTCTATTATTGCATAATTTTTCTTGTTAAATTAGAAATAGATTAATACATTTTATGATTAAGTTTCTTTTGAAATTTTTTCGATAAATTTAGAATTTTGATTATTTTTCATTTGAAAAATAAACTTTTAATTTTAAAAAATAGAAAATTAATTTATTCTGCAAGATACGATTTTTTTGAGATCTACACATAGTCGATTAAACTTGGTAATTTTTTTTTTTAATTTTTATGTGATTTTTTAATTTTAAAAATATATCTCTTTACTTTCCCTATTTTTTGTGCCCCATTTTTTGCTGTGATCAAAGGGGGAGAGTAGCTTAAGTTCAGTGGGAGATTGTGGTTATTGATTGCAATATTTTTTCCTATGCTTAACTGCTTAATTTAGTTTTATTGTTTACCTTATTTTTTTGGTTTAACCCTAACTGAACTTGGGTTGATGCACATCAAAAAGGGGGAGATTGTTGGTGCCCCGGTTAGTTTTGATGTGATCCACCAAGTTAGTTGGGTCCTGTTGTTGTTTTAATCCCTCTGCTAAGTGTGCAGGAACATAGGTACGGAGGAAGTCGAGCGTAAGACGCAGTGGACGAGAAGGATTGCGCGGGAAAGCGAGCCGACGGGCTCGGTGCAATCCGAGGGACGCGGAAGCTGTGGAAGAGTACGCCGGTGGAGCCAGAAGGACGTGCGTGACGTCCGAGGGACGAGAAGCCGGGAGGAAGCACGCTCGAGGGGCGAAAGACCGGAGTCGGGTTCGGGTGAGCCTAACTCTGGTTGGTCAGAAATCACCCAGAAAATCTACCTCATAAAATCAACTAACCAAGTCAACATTTGACTTGGATCAAGACTGAAGTCGCACTCAACGTTTTATAAAAAAGCTTTATATATAAAGCTTTTTTATAAAAGTTTTTATAAAGCTTTTCACAAAAGTTTTGACTTTTAATTAGCCAATCAAAATTCGCACTCAAAGGATTGAAGTTGCAAAAGAAGGAAAGCTTCATCAAATTTGTGAACGTGGCAAAGCTTTAAGCATTGGGCGGTCAAAGTTTTGGATGAAGATTAAATGAATGAGCAGTGCGATTAGTTTGGATCAAAGCTTCGATTAGTTTGGATCAAATCTGTGGACGTGGCAAGCCATTGGGCGGTTTAGTCAAAGCGTTGATATTGATAAAGTTTGCACATGCAGATTGGTCGAAGCTTATCTGATGAAGCTGCCGAAGCTCTTGTTTGAAGCGATGAAGATTATCCACTGTAGAATGAAATCCAGCCGAAAGCTTCTTCTCCTTCAACCGTTTATTAGAGGATAAAAGTTATCCTTGATCAACGCTCAAGATAAAGACTCATACAAGATCAACGATCAAAAACGTATCGGAAGATCAACGATCAAGAGAAAAATCTATCGACAATCTATGGTTAGGATTTATTCTCCTAGCCTATAAATAGACTTAGAGTTTAGAAGTAGTATATGACTTTTGAGTTGTAAACTCTCTCTCTTTCTCTAAGTCTCTGTGCTCTCAGTTGTAAGGCTTCTCCGCCATAAGGAGTTTTGTTTGTTGAGTGTTAACTGCCTTGGAAGCAATGATCTGTTGCAACCAAGTTTTTTTTTAAGAGACGTGTGTCCTTCCACTGCTTTAATTCTAAACCGTCTATTCACCCCCCTCTAGCCGGTTGATCCGATCCTACAGCTTAAGCATCCGCCAAGCGATTGGGAAAGGCTTAATCGATTTTCCAATTGATTCCCAACCTTTCTGTTTGCGAGAACAACTCCGAATCGATCACTAGATTAATTAATGAAGTACCAATCGATTGCCCATGCCTAACTTGTTTAACACAAGTTTAGGATTCTTTTATCAAGTGTCTGGTCAATCCTTGACAACTTAGACTTTTCCTTGCCTAGATCCTAACTAAGACTTCTCTCGTACCAAGTATTTAATTCCCAGCTAACCCGCCTTAGACTTGACCTAGTTCCCAACTATGTTTGCCTAGTCCCACTAGGGTTTCACTTGTGCCAAGTGTTTAGCTCCCAACTGACCCATCATGGTCTTAACTTAGTTCCCAACTGGATTTTCTTAGTCCCACTAGGACTTCTTTTGTGCTAAGTTTTTAGCTCCCAGCTAACCCACCTTGATCTTAACCTAGTTCCCAACTAGATTTGCCAAGTCCTACTAGAACTTCCTTTGCTTAACCCTCGAGTTAAGACTTCACCAGTTCTCCGGTCAACCTTGACATACTTCTCATTCACACATTGTCAAATATTTGGTCAGTCATGATCTATTTGATCTCTTCACACGTATTATCAAACATCGAAACTCAAGCTCGAACCCACTCGAGCTTAGTCAAACTAGCCAATATTGATTTGAGGACAATTGCACCAATAAAACAAAATCGTGAATAGAAATTCACATCCTCTAGTGATGCCATCAGTCCCAACACCTTCAACACTATGAATACTCTCCCTTTCTCCTTTTATCAATCTAAGTTGTGAGTTTTCTTCTCTCCCTCCCTTTTCTAAAAGAGTTATAAGGTTACGGGTTAGGTTTCAAAATTTGAATTATATATTACTATTTCAAATAGTAAGTCATTGTATCTTAGGGAATGATTATCAATAAATCATAAGCACCCAAGTGAAATAATATCGTCTTAAGAAAAGAAGATATAGTATCATGCCCCATTTAGGCACATGTCAAATAGAAAATCGAATAGTACCTCCCCTGTATAATGGACAATCTGAAATATTTATGCATCACAAACATGCCACACAGTAATAATGGTACAATCTCAAAACAAATATATATAAAATATAACCCACATGGCTAGAACCATGTAAAATAAATAAGAAGAAATCAAATATAACCCCAATTAACTTACTTGACTTACTAGAAGTGTGAAACTCCAAATGAAACACAAATCCAACATCATACACACAAGTCCATAAATATATAATCATAACTCCAACTCAATAAACTAAACACAAGTCTACTGAAATAAAATACTACTCTAATAAAGAAAATGTGGGTGACAACTAAAATACTCGACTCTGAGGGACTGGTCGATGAATCCTCTCCTGGCACCATGTAACGCACCTATCAACTGCCTGAAACAGAATTAAACGCAATGGGTGGTGAGTACGGCTGGACTCTGCAGGTATAATGATAGATAAATGCATGACATAAAAAGATATAACAAGCAGGTAAAAATAATGGTATACAATTTCTGAAATTGAGTAATATATGAACATGTATAATTGAATAAAAGTGCAAATAATAACTAATATATGTATATCAATCAAGTGCAATAATCATAGCTCAAACAAATGCAACAAACATAAGAAAGTGCACGATTCAATAAATGCACATAATGCAATGACATATGTCACCCCTGACATCAGTCAAGCCGTCATCATATTACATCTATGAGGCGAGTGGGTAGAACTGTGACAATTGTACGCACTCCAACAACTTCCAGTACTATAAGTGGTTTAGTGGATGTTGGAGAGCCAACTACTCCAAAATCCCAAGAAAAGGTGGAGCCACCAACAGCCCTACTATCCCTCCTAAACAATGGAGAGGGCGTCAACTACCTACCTACAACTCCAATATCCACTACTCATGAGTGGTCGAGTGTGGCACAGCATAATGGTTACTCGCACTCTAACAACTACTGTTATCCCTTAGAGATTGACTGAGTAGAAACTATATGACTGACGACGGGTTTAACCACAAGAGAGTCGATGATCGCTAGTCTATGCAAATATGGTATGTTACTATAATGCACAACCTCAACCAAGTCAACAACTACATTATAATCTTGATACACATTTATCCAACCAATAACTCGATCAATAATCATGCAATTAATCTAGTAGGTAGGGTATAACCAAATCCTAGATATGTTTAATGATTATTTCTAAGTACTCACGTATAGGTTGTACTTTACAAATCAGGAAATCAATAGATGAGACTGTATAGACATGATTTTGATCAACTCAAAGATCAAGCTACGAAAGTAACAAGTAATGATATCAAACAAAACAGAGTCAAGATAAAGCAACCTACTTAGAAATAAAATAAGTCATGCATTTAAGTTCAATAAACTATGGAATACAAAGAAGAAGTACCCACCTTTAATGTAGATTGTATCAAAATAGATCCCACCTCCGGAGTTAGTATCAAAATCCAAGTCCTGTACCAATATGTATAATTTAGCTAATTATAATATACAACAAGTAGTTACAACAAATCCCCCAATCAATAAGGATAAATCCCTAATCGCATGGATAATTAATTTTTCCTAATAAATGATTAATTCTAATTATTCTCAATTCCTGGTTTAAATTTAATTTAACCCATCACTTATCTATTTCAAACCAGCTCTCAGATCCTCCAAACTAAAGCTCACAATAATGGACACCAACCCCACACCAAATAGGCAGATTTTCACAAAAATTAAATTCCAACCAAGAACAAGACTCATGGTCGGATATCAAAAACCCCAATGAAGCACTCATCTACAACTAATAGCTTGCAAATTGAGAGCTATAGCTAACCCAAAATCAAGTCAGACCCCAAAAATGATCTCGCGACAATAAGGGAAAACCAAAATTAAAGTATCAATGAAAACATCCAAAACCAACCCCCATATTATATGCATCCAAATTAACCCCAAATCAATCTTATGATCTAGTGTAGAGCAAACTAATCAAGAACTCCAATCCAAACTCTTCCATAAAAAAAGCCTAATGTTAGGATGTATACTAAAAGCCTTGCCTTTTGGTTAGAATACATCTGTATTTTAATGAGAATCAGAAAATCACACAGTGCATGTTTGTCGCCGGAAAAAGGTGGAGCTGTGAGGAGTTCTTTTTCCTTGTGGATCAGTGGCCGGAAGATAGGAAGAGGATAGAGAGGTTGGAGCGGGTTGTGGTGAAGGAGAGGAACTCATCCTCTCAGCTTCACCACCTCCTCTTTGAAGGGACGTCGGCGGCAAGCCAAACCCTAGTTCAAGGGTCTTGGTGTTCGGCGCAAAGCAAGGAGGAAAAGGAAGGATTGATTGTAGACCTTGGTAACTCCGCGACTTGGTAGATCACCACCCACACGACGTCCGAGTGGGGAGGGTCATAAGGTAGAAGACTGCAAGGTAAACGGTGAGGTATAATTCTCCCGAGCTCCAGTTTTATTTTTGCTATGCTTTAATTGTGCCATGATGCTTTGTCTCGTCATTTCATGCATGTTAGTTAATTATTTTGATTCGTAATCATAGACAATAATTAATTAACTGGACCTCGAAGATAAATATAAAAATCAGCGATCTAAATCGTCGTATTTTCCGTGGTTAATTAATTCGGAAAGTTACAAGGCCTTAACCTCAGTTTTGGCTAAGTTGTAACTTGGATTAATTAACACGACGACGAGTCGGTCGTTAGAGGGATGGGTCTCTATTCGGATTAAATTTTTAATCCGTAGACATAGAGAGGTCTCTTTGATATGACCCCGTGGTTGTCTTGGAAACCGCCAAGCCATACCAACAATTGGTATCAGAGTTGTGTTTTCGGTTTTGTGTGTTTAGAATTCGGTTATTTTTCTGCACATTATCATGTACATTATTTTGTTGGATAATTTCTAGATGTGTGTAGGGTAACTTTTTGTTGCAGACACTAGATTCCAACTATTATGGCATTATGTGATATGTATGTGATTTGTTGTGTGTATTGATTAATTAATTGAATCCTCGGGGTTGACGAGGTTAGATAAGTTATTTAATTTTTGTAATTAAATATGGCACTTGTTTAGCCAAGCATTCTATTTACTTTTGATCTAGATAACATGTACACTCCTTCGTGGAGTATAGGATCAATGGATGTAAATAAGTAAGCTATTTATCTCGGCTCGGGGAATCCTTCATGGTGGCTTGCGCATAGATAGGATGGAGTGGACGAGGTGACGACACGACTGGAGGCGCATTGGAGACCAAGGCCATAATAGTTGAAAATTTCTAGGATTTTTTTCCATAGCTCTATTATTTGGTTTATGTGCTTGTTGTGTGTGTGCATGTGAAAAACCTCAAACGCAAATAACTAAGTGGGAGAGGGACCCTAAGGGTCCCATGCCCTCCATTACAATCTGATAAGTGATGCGAACAAGTCTACGCGTCGGCTCTGAGTGCCATCCTCCCCATCGGATGGGCTTGTTCTGCGGATCACTAGGGCAGAAAAGACTATAGAAAATTATTGAAGAGCGTGTGTACTTCCCCATCGGAAGACACATAATCGGAAATAATTTTTCTTAGTGTCGTGTAATGGTAAATACTTAGATACAAATAATAGTATCCTCCCCATCGGAGTCACTGCTATTATTTGTAGGGCCGAAGAGAACCAACTATTAATTTTACTTGTCAAAAAGTTAGGATGGCAAGATAGTAAAATTAATGGGTAAATCCTCCTCTCACAAATGTAGAATTTGTAGGACCGGTGCCGTCGATAGAGGGGGGCTGAATATCGATCGTGAAAACTCTTTCGGAAATCTTCGTAAAGCTTTCGTTCGTTCTAGACATAGAATATTAGTAGCACAGCAGAAAAGTAAAAACAGAAAAATAAATGTAATACAGAAGGACACGCGGGATTTATTTACTTGGTTCCCGACCCCCCTGGGTCAGTACGTCCAAGGCCTATGTACTCGGCGTGAGTCAACTATTGGTCTCCTTTCTGAAATTTCTGGAGGCGGAGAAAACCCGTCTTACAATTTACAATTACAATCAAAAAGATATTGAAAGTTAAAGTACGGAACAAGTAAAAGCAAACCGAACACGAATATGAAACTCGGCCGATCTGGACCTCCGAAGTGCCGCGCACTTCCTCCTAGAGCCTCCCGGTCGTAGAGCCTCATCTTTAGCGCTTTGTCGACGGTTAGAATGATCAGAACAGTACTTACCAGTTGTGTCTGAAGCAGAGGGGTCGAAGCCCCTTATATAGGCCTCCTGGGGGCACCCCGGACGCTGGGGGCGCCCCGGAAGACTCGGTCAACCCTTATCCTTGCGCCTACCTCGCCGCAGGTGATAAGATCATTGACCAGGGTGCCCCGGACACTCCGGGTGCCCCCGTGAGGGCTTATCCTGTGTTCTGACTTCGAAACAGCAAAACAGCTACTAATCCGGGCGCCCCGGATGACGCCTATGTTGACTGCATCACGAAAACTGCTTCTTTAGTACTGCCTGGGGGCGCCCTGGCTGCATGGGGGCACCCCCAATGATGGGGGCGCCCTGCTTAGGGCCTCCAACTGGTTTTTGCCTGGTTTAACTGCTTTGTCTCCGGTTCTTGATACCTGCAAGATACACAAACACAAAGCATAGATACATATAATGTTAGCCTTAGAGACTTGGTTCGGACTTCGGATTTGCATGAAACCCTAGGTCGAACCGGCACGAGTTCCTATCCCCGAGAACTCGTCCTTCACCTACTCCTTTTAGGAGACGGTTGCCACCCAGTCCTTCGGGTGGACTTTTGCTTAGCTTCCGATACCTCCGGACCTCGAGACACCCAAACCCTGACCCGTCTCTACTCCTGTCCTTAGTCATCGCTCAGCTAAGTTGCTTAGTCCCTCAGACCAAGTCTTCATTCCCTAGCAGTGCTTCGCCAGGTGCCTAGCAGCCCTTCGCTAGGTCTTTGTTACCAAGCGGTCCTTTGCCTGGTGCCTAGCAATCCTTCGCTAGGTCTTTGTTACCAAGCGGTCCTTCGCCTGGTGCCTAGCAATCCTTCGCTAGGTCTTCTATGCCTAGCAGCCCTTCGCTAGGTGCCTAGCAGCCCTTCGCTAGGTCTTCTATGCCTAGTAGTCCTTCACTAGGTGCCTAGCAGCCCTTCGCTAGGTCTTAGGGTTATGATACCTAGCAGCCCTTCGCTAGTTGCCTAACAGCCCTTCGTTAGGTCTTAGAGTTACGATACCTAGCAGCCCTTCGCTAGGTGCCTAGCAGCCCTTCGCTAGGTCTTTAGAGTTCCGATGCCTAGATTAACTAGGACTTTTCTTCAGCTAAGGTTACTTCTCTTTTGCTCCCCTTTGTCTGTTCAATATATCACTGACTTAAGTGAATTGTCAAACATTAAAACACTTAAAGAGGAACATCATTGATGCAACTTGCACCAACAATCTCCCCCTTTTTGATGTTTGACAATAACATAAGTTAGATTGGTTTAAAGGGGCTAATTTTCTATCCTTGGGGAAAAACAACAAAAGATATAAGTTTTTTGAAACTATATTTTTGATCTTTGTGAGAAAATTTTTCTAACTTAAGCACACCTCTCCCCCTTTGTCATACATCAAAAAAAATACTTGCACCAATAATGAAAACTTTTATTTCTTTTTTGAAAATACTTAGTGCAAAATTTTGAAAGCATTGCATTTTGAATGATATATTGCAAATTTTGACAAATGTATATTTTGAAAAAGATGCTATGTGCTTTGAAAAGTACTTTTGAAAAAAAAAATGCAAGTAATTTTGTAATTTTTGAAAATTATAAGTACTTTTTGGAAAATGCATAAGTTCTTAAACACTTGAGTACTTTTTGGAAATGCATAATTTTTGAAAAAGAATGCTATTTTGGAAAATATAAATATTATGCATAGTTTGCAGGTACTAACTTTTTGAAAAATATAAGAAATTTTTAAAACATCATATTTTACTTGACTAGGATTCTTTTCCAGTCTGGCACAATCCTGGGAAACCTTGTTGACTACAAGGACATTTCCTAAGTGTCTTGGAAATTCTCCAACCCAAGTAAATATTAAAATAATCACATAACTTCTGAAAAATAGAATAATATATTTTGAAGTATATTTTGAAAAATGTAAAAAATTTTGAAGTCATAATACTTGATTTGGTGTATCTTCCAGTCTGACACAATCATAGGAAACCTTGTTGACCACAAGGACATTTTCCTAAGTGTCCTGGAAGATTTTCCAAACTCAAGATAAACATTTTTTTTTTGAAATTGATCAAAAGCAAATGAAATTTTGAACATACTGGTATTTATATATATATATATATTTTAAAGGGATAGTATTTCGAAAAAATACTTATGTTTTTAGCTAGATTTTAAAGATATTGTTCAAAACACATGTTATTAAATAGTTCTTTTGATGTGACCTCCCCCTAAACTTGACACAGTCCTGGGAAGCTTGTTGACCACAAGTACTCTACTCTGAGTCTTAAGGTTTGATTCAGATCAAAAGAATAATAATTTTCAAAATAATTTAAAACTTGTTAGACTCCCCCTAAATTTGACACGTCCTAGGAGTCCTTGAAGATCATAAAGTGGACCTTTCCTCTGTGTCTTTAGGGTTTATCAAAGTTAAAGAACCGATAATTTTTAAGTAGATAAATTTTGAAGCCACAATTTGGAAAGAAGATAATTTTGAAAACATATGTAATGCAAATTCGAAAAATAATTTTTAATAAAAAGAACAAAACACTCCCCCTGCATCCAACACCGTTTGACTCTATCTAAGTGCCTTAAGGAACTTTAGTGTTGTCCTAAGAGGCTTGTGTTTAAATGAGTGAGTCAAACAATTTTTGAAAGGATATAATTTTTGAAAAACGTATAGTATGTATATTCAATCAGACAAGCATGAATTCCATAAAAACATTATTATGTTGAGACACTATTTTGAAAATATATTTTTAGAAAAATATTCTAATGATTTTGAAAAACAATTTTGAAAAACATTTTTCAATTTATTAGTCCTTAACATCTCACCCATTTTAGATGTATCAATACAACAAGCATGATTGCCTTATAAGTGTATTGTGAGATGCTTGAATCATTTTTCTTTAATTTATTTTTAATTCTAAGATTTAATTGAAGCTTGTGTTAGATTTGAATTTGACAAGAAGTAACTTGAATTTGAATTTCAAAAATTGGCTTCCAGATCTTGGCGAGGCACTAGGCCTTCTTTGGCCGTAGCCTTATTGGATCATCAACCCTTTCCTTGACAAAGCCTTTTAATGAAATTTCATTTTCAAAATTACTTATTGATAAATTCTGGTCTAACTAGTTTGAATCTTGGATCGGTAGCTTCGGCTAGTTTCACCAGTCTAAAGAGACCAAGTGAAATTGATCTTATTAGAATTGGTTTCCCTAACGTACTATCATCTCACCGCCACCCAATACTAGGTTGATCAAGTTTCAATTATTCTTTTTCCTATAGTCGTTCTAATATATGCATAAAATTTAAACATGAATGACATGTCATATAAAAAGAAGTAGCAGATGCATGACATGGCAATCATGTATGAGTCAAACAAGTCCAAGGCATTTTATTTAAGTTTCTAAAAATGTATCAAATTCCCGATTAGATACATGTCGTGTGAACCCGCGAATATGCCAACCCACTTTGACATATTTGATGTTATTAATTTTAATTGTTACAATTTGCGTAAAATTTTATTTTAGTTTGAGTTTAAGTTATTTAAGATTTGACGTTGAAGTATGAATTAATTAACTAAGATTGAATTGATTTGAATCAATTAAAGTTGAATTTAATTGAAGTAGATTGAATTGATTAGCTTTATTTGAATCAAATTGATTTAATTGACTTAATTAAAATTTTAATTGAATTGAACTTAATATAATTTAATTTAATTTGAATTTAATTTAATTTTAATTTAATTTAATTTGAATTTAATTTAATTTGAATTTAATTTAATTTGAATTTAATTTAATTTGAATTTAATTTGAATTTAATTTAATATTTAATTCAGATTTAATTTGAATTTAATTAATATTTAATTAAGATTTAATTTGACATTAATTAAGATTTAATTAAGATTAAATTTGAATTTAATTAATATTTAATTAAGATTCAATTTGAATTTAATTAATATTTAATTGAGATTTAATTTGGATTTAATTAATATTTAATTTGGATTTAATTTGAATTTAATTTGAATTAATTTGATTAATTAAGATTTAATTAATTTGAATTTAAGATTATCATGATTAATTAATAATTGTGGGTTTAAATTCATCATTTTCATTATTTCGAAAATTTCTTCTTCATCTTTATTTTTCTTTTCAAGTTTTTCTAATAATTTTGATTTATTTGAATTTTTGTAATTTTTATTGATTATGGCCTTTATCTTAGACAGTTCCATATCCTCCTTAGGATTAGATTTTTCAATATCCTTACAGTAGGTGGAGTAAATTGGGCCACTAGTTAAAGTTTTATAATAATATTCAATATTATCTATAATTAAATTATTATCTAGAAGAATTTTATCTTTACCATTATCCTTAGAATTATCCTCAGATATATTTTCAACATTAATCTCTAGATTATCTTTAAGATTTTCAGAATTAATTTCTGAATTAATCTTGAGATTTTCAGGATTAATTTCGAATTTATTCTTAAGATATTCAAATTTGAATTCGGATTTATCCTTAGGATTTTTAAATTTGAATTCAGATTTATCCTTAGGATTAATTTTGTCTGAATTAAAATTATCAGACAAATTATCAGACAAATTATCAGAGTTAATTTTATCAGATAAATTATTTGAATTAATTTTATCAGATAAATTATCAGAATTAATTTTATCAGATAAATTATCAGAATTAATTTTATCAGATAAATTATCAGAATTAATTTTATCAGATAAATTATCAGAATTAATTTTATCAGATAAATTATCAGAATTAATTTTATCAGATAAATTATCAGAGTTAATTTTATTAAATTCTGAATTGATATTCTGAATTAAACAATTAATTTCTAATATTTTGGTCATATTCACGTTTTGTAATTTAACATGCAAGAAGTTAATTTTACTATGCAGTAAATCTACTTTATCAGAAAAATTAACTACTTTATCACATGGCAGTGCAGGAACTTGTAAAATTTTTGGAACATAAATCTTGTGTACCTTCGCCGGACACTTGTTTTTGTAATGTCCGTATTTCTCGCACCTGAAGCATTGCACGTGATCCTTGTTTTTCCGGACTCCTGGCGCTGGTATCTCCTTTGCCGCCGGTGACGAACGATTCTTACGAGTAGGGCACTGATTTTTGTAGTGCCCTCTCTCCCGGCACGTGAAACAGATAATATGGAATTTAAAATTGGATATTTTAAAATTAAAATATACCTGATTCACCCCTAGGCTCCCCCTCGACTCCTGGCGTCTTTGCTCCGTCGGCGGTTAGTCCGGTGAAGAGTGGCTCGGCTCTGATACCCATTGTAGGACCGATGCCATCGATAGAGGAGGGGTGAATATCGATCGTGAAAACTCTTTCGGAAATCTTCGTAAAGCTTTCGTTCGTTCTAGACTTAGAATATTAGTAGCACAGCAGAAAAGTAAAAACAAAAAAATAAATGTAATACAGAAGGACACACGGGATTTATTTACTTGGTTCCCGACCCCCCTGGGTCAGTACGTCCAAGGCCTATGTACTCGGCGTGAGTCCACTATTGGTCTCCTTTCCGGAATTTCCGGAGGCGGAGAAAACCCGTCTTACAGTTTACAATTACAATCAAAAAGATATTGAAAGTTAAAGTACGGAACAAGTAAAAGCAAACCGAACACGAATATGAAACTCGACCGATCTGGACCTCCGAAGTGCCGCACACTTCCTCCTGGAGCCTCCCAGTCGTAGAGCCTCATCTTTAGCGCTTTGTCGACGGTCAGAATGATCAGAACAGTACTTACCAGTTGTGTCTGAAGCAGAGGGGTCGAAGCCCCTTATATAGGCCTCCTAGGGGCGCCCCGGACGCTGGGGGTGCCCCGGAAGACTCGGTCAACCCTTATCCTTGCGCCTACATCGCCGCAGGTGATAAGATCATTGACCAGGGCACCCCCGTGAGGGCTTATCCTGTGTTCTGACTTCGAAACAGCAAAACAGCTACTAATCCGGGCGCCCCGGATGACGCCTATGTTGACTGCATCACGAAAACTGCTTCTTTAGTACTGCCTGGGGGCGCCCCCCTTGCTGGGGGCGCCCTGGCTGCATGGGGGCTCCCCCAATGATGGGGGCGCCCTGCTTAGGGCCTCCAACAGGTTTTTGCCTGGTTTAACTACTTTGTCTCCGGTTCTTGATACCTGCAAGATACACAAACACAAAGCATGGATACATATAATGTTAGCCTTAGAGACTTGGTTCGGACTTCGGATTTGCACGAAACCCTAGGTCGAATTGGCACGAGTTCCTATCCCCGAGAACTCGCCCTTCACCTACTCCTTTCAGGAGACGGTTGCCACCCAGTCCTTCGGGTGGACTTTTGCTTAGCTTCCGATACCTCCGGACCTCGAGACGCCCAAACCCTGACCCGTCTCTACTCCTGTCCTTAGTCATCGCTCAGCTAAGTTGCTTAGTCCCTCGGACCAAGTCTTCATTCCCTAGCAGTGCTTCGCCAGGTGCCTAGCAGCCCTTCGCTAGGTCTTTGTTACCAAGCGGTCCTTTGCCTGGTGCCTAGCAATCCTTCGCTAGGTCTTTGTTACCAAGCGGTCCTTCGCCTGGTGCCTAGCAATCCTTCGCTAGGTCTTCTATGCCTAGCAGCCCTTCGCTAGGTGCCTAGCAGCCCTTCGCTAGGTGCCTAGCAGCCCTTCGCTAGGTCTTCTATGCCTAGTAGTCCTTCACTAGGTGCCTAGCAGCCCTTCGCTAGGTCTTAGGGTTATGATACCTAGCAGCCCTTCGCTAGTTGCCTAACAGCCCTTCGTTAGGTCTTAGAGTTACGATACCTAGCAGCCCTTCGCTAGGTGCCTAGCAGCCCTTCGCTAGGTCTTTAGAGTTCCGATGCCTAGATTAACTAAGACTTTTCTTCAGCTAAGGTTACTTCTCTTTTGCTCCCCTTTGTCTGTTCAATATATCAATGACTTAAGTGAATTGTCAAACATTAAAACACTTAAAGAGGAACATCATTGATGCAACTTGGACCAACAGAATTCGAATACGTCCACACCATCGTGGCATGTGAAATTCTCTGTGTTTTGTGGTGTTGGTAGATTTTGTAATAAATTGTTTTAAGGTATCAATTTATTTCTAAAATCTAAAGTGTGTGATTGTTATGATTCACAGGTGCTTTAAAATGGATCTAGACCCACTTGACCTAATTCAAAGAGAAAACCAATTAAATGCCCCTAGTGATAAACTTGATTTGGAATTAAATATGGATTTTGTCTCTACTGCCGTGGAACCTAAGTGTGATCTTGTGGAGTTCTGTACCGAAAAGCCTAATGAGATTAATACCGAAGAGGAGTTTGAATATTTTAGGAAATGGCTAGAAGCAGACGAGACGACCGAAGGTCATCAAAATCAGGCTTCTTCCATTACCAGTGAAAAAACATTCAAACTCAATGAACTCTTTGGTCAAAGTAATCGAGTCGCTAGGCAGATGATAATGAAGAACATGACCGCTATCATCTTGGTTGAGGGGATGCCCGTAAGGGAACATGTCCTCAAAATGATGGCTTGGCTGAAGGAGATAGAAATCTTTGGAGCTCAGATCGATGGGGAAACCCAGGTCGATCTTATCCTCCAATCTCTACCAGTGAGTTTTGAGAATTTTCGCCTAAACTACAATATGAACAACCGTTCATATTCGTGGGCAGATCTTCTGACAGAACTTGAGGCGGCAGAGGCAGATTCTCTTCAGGGTTCATAGACTTTCATTGCTCAAGAAGTTTCTACTTCTAATCCGAAAGGAAAGAAGAAGAAGAAACGTTCTGAGGCAAAGAAAGTAGCAGGATTACAGGGACCTCAGGGATGCATAAAGTGAAGGATCGTTTCAGGTGTGCAGAGGCGGGGGTGAATGCACTTTTTCGGATCTTGGATCTCTACAGAATTGTTAGCGCAACGGAAATAATATGCAAAGGAATTGAAAACAATGCTAACACTTATCGTTTACTTGGTAACCACCCAGATGGGTGACTAGTCCAAGGATCCACACGCGAGCACCACTTTTCACTATCGAAAAGTCTCCTTGAGGTGGAGAAACCTTTACAGCAAGATCTTCCTTTTTACAGATGTAGAAATATGAGAGAGGAAGCAAGAATCACTCTACACACGAGCAGCACTTCGACACTATACGGAACCGTACCGTGCACATGCAAAAAGTTCTCCTTTTATAGGTGAACAGGACAGATTCGCAATCTATCCAGCCCGCACCAGTCGACTGCCCCTGGGGCAGTCGACTGGCCTAGCATTAATTGCTAGCCAACGACTAGCCAACGGCTAATTTTGGGGTATACCAGTCGACTTCCCAAATGCCAGTCGACTGGTCTGAGGCCGCAAACTTTCTGTAGGTTTTGGCAGTCGACTGCCTCTGGGCCAGTCGACTGCCCTGCCTCCCAGCTCAGCTCCAGCCACTCCGGACCTTCTCCTTCACGTGTGCCTTCAGGTCTGCTCCCTTGGCTCGCCCCTTGAAGTCCTCTTCATCTAGCTATCGTCCCTCGGATGCGCACGCAAGCCTTCCCTTGGCTTGCCTCCATGCCACCCTTCACGTGTGCCCTTGAAGTCCACTTCCTGGCTTGCCCTTAGAGCTCTCCTCACTCGGCTCTCGTCCCTCGAATATGTCAACCATGTGTGATTCTCCAAGTCCTGCAAACTCAATCACATATATCAAATACAACATAACACTCTAACCTTAAACATATTCGCCCACACATCAAAACCATGATCTTCCAATCATTTAAGGGTCGATTGCCTCAACAATCTCTCCCTTTTTGATATGTGGCAATATGTTTAAGTTAGAGATAAATAACAGCCACAATAACAATAGCAACAGACAGCAATTGAAAACATAAGACATAATAACCCTTAAGAGGTAACCTCCCCCTTAACCTATGTCTTCCCCCATTTTCAATTCTAGTCACACTCCAAGTTAAGTTTCCACTTAACAACAGCAATATGTTAAAAATATAAGACATATCAGAACCTAAGAGGTACCTCCCCCTTAATCCATGCCTTCTCCCTATTTTTAATCATTCAAGGTCTAAGTTAGAAAGAAAACCTAAAACCAACCATTCCAATTTAAAATTCTAACTTAAATCACTCATTCTCCCCCTTTGACACCATCAAAATGATTGCCTCAAGCAACCAAAGCCCATGGTATCAAATGAGAGAATTTTCAATTTCTGAAATTTCTCACAGTGGTTGAAACTGCGTGCCAATCGATTGCCCATGGGGCAGTCGACTGATACGCTATCAGTAACCCATTTCAGCTTTTTTGTCGAATTTCAGAAACTCCCAGAAAATTCCAGAAAATTCCAAAAAATATAAAATTTTGCATACATGTTTGAAATGT
The DNA here is from genome assembly GCA_024364735.1 of Boesenbergia rotunda. NCBI lineage: Eukaryota > Viridiplantae > Streptophyta > Magnoliopsida > Zingiberales > Zingiberaceae > Boesenbergia > Boesenbergia rotunda. The sequence continues at coordinate 29,977 of JAGFNQ010000453.1, forward strand.
TATACTCTATCAGGGAAAAATATTAAACCATATAAAATTTCAAGCATGTATGACTTTTGACAAAAATCCAAAAGCTTTGAAAACCACTACATTTTGTATCAAACTTTGAAACCAATTTTGTAATCATATGGATTTTAAAAACATGGCAGAGTATGTAAAACATAAAATGCTTTTCAAAGGTTTAAAATGTCCAACTATGATCTTTGGGCAAAGTGTCCATTGATTAAACACTTGTCTTCCCCATAGTTGGTCTAGTTTTCATATATTGATATTTCTAATGGCCCAACAATGTGCCACAAGCACAAGTGAGCCAAATGTATCACCCTAATGGATCAAGCACCCTTTTTCAAATCTAATATCTCCAAGTTCACCCTATACGTCCACAAAACACATTCCAAGGCCTCTTCTTAAGGATGTAAACTCCGATTAGGGAAGAGGCTTTGTAAATATGTCGGCTAGGTTCGACTTTGATTCAACATAGTGTAGTTCTATGTCTCCCCTTGCCACATGGTCTCTAATGAAGTGATGTTTCACTTCAATGTGTTTTGTCCTAGAATGGTGAACCGGGTTTTTGGTTAAGTTGATTGTACTTACATTATCACACAAGACTTTGACCTTGGTGTAATGTAACTCATAATCCTCTAGGGTGTGCATGGTCCAAAGGAGTTGGGAAACACACCCACCCATTGTCACATATTCCGCTTCCGTTGTTGATAGGGCAACGCATGGTTGTTTCCTACTACTCCAACTAACTAAGGAAGACCCAAGGAATTGACACCCTCCATTTGTACTCTTCCTATCTAACTTACAACCCGCATAGTCCGAGTCGGTGTATCCAATTAGATCAACACTAGGGGTTCTAGGATACTAAAGTCCAACATTGAGAGTCCCATTCACATACCTTAAGATCCTCTTGACTACAACCAAATGGGACTCTTTAGCACAAGATTGGTACCTTTCACACATACCTACCGCAAAAAGTATGTCGGGTCTACTAGCGGTTAGATATAGGAGGCTACCAATCATGCTCCTATATTGTTTAGAGTCTACCATTTCCCTTCAAGGTCACTATCCATTTTCACATTGGTTCCTATGGGTGTAGATGCTACCTTAGCATTTTCTAAATCAAATTTCTTTAACATCTCCTTAGCATATTTGGTTTGAAAGACATGTGTACCTTCATTAGTTTGTTTAACTTGAAGGCCTAAAAAGAAGGTTAACTCTCCTACAAGACTCATCTCAAATTCATCTTCCATTCACTTGATGAATTCTTGTAGGAAGTCATTATTTGTTGACCCAAAAATAATATCGTCTACATAGACTTGGGCAACAAATATGTCCTTATCCTTAGATTTTAGGAACAAGGTAGGGTCAATTGTTCCTCTCCTAAACCCCTTAGACACTAGAAATGAAGAGAGCCTTTCATACCAAGCCCGGGGAGCTTGTTTCAATCCATATAAGGCTTTTCTTAATTTGAACACGTATTAGATAATTTGAACACCTCTTCCTTAATGATCCCATTTAGGAATGCCGACTTCACATCCATTTGGTGGAGTGTGAAACTCATGTGAGCGGCATAGGCTAGTAGAATTCTAATTGATTCTAATCTAGCTACGGGGGCATAAGTCTCATCATAATCTAGTCCCTCAACTTGGTTAAACCCCCTAGCTACTAATCTAGCCTTGTTTCTAGTGATTTTACCTTTGTCATCTAGTTTGTTCCTAAAGACCCATCTTGTGGTTACAATGGTACAATCAGTGGGCCTAGGAACTAACTCCCAAACTTCACTCCTCTCAAATTGATTTAGCTCTTCTTGCATGGCTAAAACTCAATCAACATCTCTCAATGCTTCATCAATGGACTTAGGTTCTAATTGGGAGATTAGAGCTACTTGACTAGTTTGATCCCTAAAATAGGACCTAGTCCTTACTCCTTGAGTGACATCACCCACTATTTGGTCAATAGGGTGATCATGGTGATGTCTCAAAGGCCTAGAGGTTTTGGGTTCATTTACTCCTTCTTCCTCATCCTCTAGGGTACTTCTTACTCCCCCTTGATCATTGCCCTCCAAATGTAGGTCTTGGATTCTTTGGGCAAGGGGTTGGACCTCTTCTATATCCTTATCAATTAAAGCCTTTCTAGGGTAGGTACTAGTTGTTTCATTAAATTTGACATTTGAGGACTCCTCAATCACTTTTGTCCTCTTGTTGTAGACTCTATACCCTCTACTAGTCAAGGAGTACCCTACTAGAATTCCTTCATCGGCTTTTGACTCAAATTTCCTTAGGCCATCTTTGGTGTTTAAGATGTAGACTTTACATCTAAAGACCCTAAAATAGTGAACTTGAGGTACCCTTCCATTCCACAATTCAAATAGTGTTTTCCCTAGAAACCTATGTACCAACACTCGATTTTGAATATAGCAAGCGGTGTTAACCGCTTCGGCCCAAAAGTAGCTAGGAAGTGAATATGCATTAAGCATAGTCCTAGCAGCTTCTTGTAGGGCTCTGTTTCTTCTCTCAACTACCCCATTTTGTGAGGAGTCCTTGGGCATGAAAACTCATGCTTGTACCCATTTTCAACACAAAATTGTGTGAAACTTGCGTTTTGGAACTCCCCACCATGGTCACTCCTAATTCGGTTTATTTTGATTTGTTTTTCGTTTTCTACCCTTTTACTAAATCCTATAAAAATTTCTAGGGTATCATCCTTATGTTTCAAGAAGTAAACATAAAAAAGTCATCTACTATCACTAGGCAATATTTACTCCCCACAAGTGAGGGAGTACTATGGCAATCAAATAAATCTATGTGCAAAAGTTCTAAAAACAAAGAGGTAGTGGTTAGAGTTTTACCTTTGTGTGATGCTTTCGATTGCTTACCCTCTTGGCATGCATCACACAACTTGTTCTTCTCATACTTGATCATTGGTAGCCCCTTCACCAACTCTTCCTTTGCCACTCTTGCAATGCTCCTCATGTTGACGTGTCCAAGTCTCTGGTGCCACAACCACCCTTCTTCTTCTTTAGACATGAGACACTTAACAACATTGTTAGTAGCATAGGTAAGATCAAGATAATATAGATTCGCTTCTCTAAACCCTTCTAATATGATAGCACTTGATTCATTATGTCTAATGATGCATTTTCTAGCATGAAATTCAATTTTAAACCCGGCATCACATAATTGACTTACACTTAATAAATTGAACTTCATGTCTTTGATCAAAAGTACCTTATATATGGAAATGGTGGGAGATACCTCAATTGTGCCTCTACCAATGATTCTCAACTTTCCACTATTCCCAAAGGAGACCGTCCCTTCTCTTAGGTAGCTAATAGTGATGAACTTGCTCACATCCCCGATCATGTGTCTTGAGCATCCACTATCTACTATCCACATTGTTGGGGCCTCCTTCACCTTTACCTAAACAACACGGAAAATATACTCTTTTGGTACCCATATCTTTGATCAATAAGCATCATTTAAAAATCTCTTAGGTACTCATGCCTTCTTTGTGGTTCCCCTAGCCTCTAGTCTCCTAGATGCACCAATCCTACCGGTAAGTGAGACAAAGGCTACCTCCTTGGTCTTAGGCCTATAACCCAACCCGGCCTTGATATACACAGCCCTTTGACTGTTGATGATCATATCTAGGTTACTTGATCCTACTTGGAATTTTCTAAGGGCCTTTGTGAGATCATCTACCTGTTTCCTTAATTCCCTATTTTCATTTTCAAGGTGTGAAGCATGTGAAGAGGTAGAACTAGCATGCAAATCTTTAAGTTAGTAGCTTCTACTCTAAGCATGGCAATTTATTCTTTTAGATCCTTAACATTACTTCTAGCCTTGGCTAAGTCCATGTTCGTGCTAGAAATTATTTTCACTAAAGTAGAGGAGGGTAAGTGGTATACCTCACTTACTGAAGCTTCTGATTCTGATGATGAAGTGGAGGAGCTCTCATCTTCACTACTTGAGCTTCGTTCATCATCCGATGAGTCTGAGTGATCTTGTGCCATTAGAGTAAAGTGGGAGACTTGCTCTTCTTCTTCCTATGAGGATGAGGGATCATCCAAAGTTGCCTTAAGGTTGGTGGCACCCTTCTCCTTTCCCTTTGATTTCTTCTTGTCACTCTTCTTCTTCTCTTCCATCTTGTCATCCCTTTTCTTCAATTGAGGGCACTCATTCTTCATGTGTCCCTCTTGATGGCAGTTGTAGCAGATTATGTCCTTGGCCTTACCCTTACCTTTGGCCCCTTTCCTAGCATAGGATTTGTTAGATAAACTTTTAAATGTTCTACGAAATTTTCTTACCATGAACGTCTCTTGATCGCTGTCCAAGGAGGTGCTAGATTCTTCTGAGTCTAACGAGGATGAGTAAACCACCTTCTTCTTCTCCTTCCTCTTCTTCTTCTCCTTTTCTACAACAAAAGCAATACCTTTCTCTTTTGCCGAGACATTAGCTTGCTCATGTAGCTCAAATTCACAGAAAAGATCGTCTAACTTAACAATTGACAAATCCCTCGATACCTTGTATGCATCAACCATGGATGCCCACAAGGTGGTTCTCGGGAAGGCTTGTAAAACATACCTGACGATGTCCCAGTTCTCGATCTTCTCTCCAATAACATGGAGCTCATTTATCACTTCCTTTACCCTTCCATGTAGCTGGCTGACGGTCTCGTTGCTCTTCATGGAAAGGGATTGCAGTTGGGCCACCAACAAGTCCTTCTTGGCTCTTCTGGACTCGTTTGACCCCTCGTTCAACTCTACCAACTTGTCCCACAGTTCCTTGGCTCTCTTGAACGACCCCACCTTGTTCAGTTGCTCCTTCGAGAGCCCGCATTGCAATGTGGTGGTGGCCTTGGCATTTGATTGTGCCCTCTTCATCACCTCCTTCGACCATGATCTCATTGGTGTTGGGTCTCCTCTTTCATCGACGGGCGTCTCGAAGCCATCTGCAACACTTATCCAATTTTCAATATCATTCATGAGGTAGTATTGCATCCTACCTTTCCAATAGGTGAAGTCGTTCCCGTCGAAGAACGGAGGTCGTGCGGTGGAGTATCCCTCTTGAAACGCCATCACAATTGTTCCGGTTGACTGTTAGATCTTCCAAAATGCACCGGCTCTGATACCAACTGAAGGATCATTTCAAGCGTGCAGAGGGGGGGTGAATGCACTTTTCGGATCTTGGATCTCTACAGAATTGTTAGCGCAGCGGAAATAATATGCAAAGGAATTGAAAACAATGCTAACACTTATCGTTTACTTGGTATCCACCCAGATGGGTGACTAGTCCAAGGATCCACACGCGAGCACCACTTTTCACTATCGAAAAGTCTCCTTGAGGTGGAGAAACCTTTACAGCAAGATCTTCCTCTTTACAGATGTAGAAATATGAGAGAGGAAGCAAGAATCACTCTACACACGAGCAGCACTTCGACACTGTACGGAACCGTACCGTGCACGTGCAAAAAGTGCTCCTTTTATAGGTGAATAGGACAGATTCACAATTTGTCCAGCCCGCACCAGTCGACTGCCCCTGGGGCAGTCAACTGGCCTAGCATTAATTGCTAGCCAACGGCTAGCCAACAACTAGTTTTGGGGTATACCAGTCGACTGCCCAAATGCCAGTCAACTGGTCCGAGGCCGCAAACTTTCTGTGAGTTTTGGCAGTCGACTGCCTCTGGGCCAGTTGACTGCCCTGCCTGCCAGCTCAGCTCCAGCTACTCCAGACCTTCTCCTTCACGTGTGCCTTTAGGTCTGCTCCCTTGGCTCGCCCTTTGAAGTCCTCTTCCTCTGGCTATCGTCCCTCGGATGCGCACGCAAGCCTTCCCTTGGCTTGCCTCCATGTCACCCTTCACGTGTGCCCTTGAAGTCCACTTCCTGGCTTGCCCTTAGAGCTCTCCTCCCTCGACTCTCCTCCCTCGGCTCTCGTCTCTCGGATATGTCCACCATGTGTGATTCTCCAAGTCCTGCAAACTCAATCACACATATCAAATACAACATAACACTCTAACCTTAAACATATTCACCCACACATCAAAACCATGATCTTCCAATCATTTAAGGGCCGATTGCCTCAACCATTNTTTCCAACTCGCAAATTCGCTTCTCCCTTGACGAGTCTTTTTCTATTCCTTAGCCCTGTATGTCATTACATATATGTGAGCTACACCCAGTATCAAGTACCCAGGTGGTTGAGGAAATAGAGTGACATTCAATAACGAAGATACCTGAAGAGGATGGGGCATCGGATGCCTTCTTTTTCAAGGACTCAAGATAAACCTTGCAGTTTCTTCGCCAGTGACCCTCCTTGCCACAGTGATGGCAAGTGCTTTTGGTGTCTTTTCAATATTTTTGGCCTTTTTCTTCTTTCCTTTATTCTGTTCTTTGGCCTTCCTCTTAGAACCTTTCTTCGAGGAACCAACTAACAGCACCGTCTTCTGATCCTGCTTCACAGAAGGCTCTATAGTCTTCAGCAGGTTGAGCAACTCCGGAATGGTAGTCTCCAGCTTGTTCATCCGATAGTTCATCACAAATTGTGAATAACTTTTGGGTAAACAATGCAGAATTAAGTCAATACTTAGTTCATGATCCATTGCAAAACCGAGTGTGTTCAGTCGCTCAATGTACCCCAACATCTTCAACACAAACTGTGAGATAGAAGTGTCTTCCTGCATCTTAGAGGTGAAGAGGAGTCTGGAGACCTCGAACCTTTCGGATCTCGCCTGCTCGTCAAATAACTCATGAAGATGGAAGATGATGGTATAAGCATCCATATGCTCATGCTGCTTTTGCAGCTCAGGTACCATAGCGGCTAGCATGATGCAACTCGCAAGTTCAGAATCGTTTACATATTTCTGATAGGCCATTAACTGGTCTGGAGTTGCATTTTCTGGAGGACGGTTGGGAAGTAGTTCTTCAAGGACATAAGCAAGCTTTTCTGCCTTGAGGACTATCCTTAGGTTTCGAAGCCAGTCCATGAAGTTTGGCCCAGTCAGCTTATTGGTGTCCAAAATGGAACGCAAATTTAGAGAAGACATAATCGAGTGATTATCCTAGAAATACAAATTGAGCTTATGTGAGAAGAATGATAAAGAATACATCAACATACATTAATTAAATCCTATTTAATTTTCGAATTGAATAACCATTTTTATCAATTCGGGAGATCGTAGGAACATCTCCAAATAGGTTGATATCCAACCATAGATAAGAACAACCATGGTTGTGGCCATCAAGTTATTCTTAGCTATGAAGGTAGGTAGTTATACCGATTACATATCACATATATGTAATTATCACTTTATGCTATCAACTAATTGAATGTTTGCATAAATCATTGGGTTGTTAACTCATTAACAAGTATGCAACAATATACATAACACCCAACTGCACCTCTTTTAACATCGACCTTGGCTGTGGCACAACAAATCGATGCTCCAAGCTTAAGGCTGACCCATTAATCAAGAAATAGTTTTAATATGGTTGGAGCTCATTCAACCGTTTAGTCAGGCTTGGATGTGTCCAACAACCAAAACTAAGGATTGACATCTGACTCCAACTATATTTATCATAAACTAATTCCATGGTTTGAACATGTTGAGCTTCAAGCTGGGCATGGATGTGTCCATCAACCCAAACGAGAAACAAAACTCTGGTTCTAACCATATTAATGGAAGGTGTTAGCCTTAATATTTGTAAGGGGTTTTGGGTCTCATCCTTTCTTTTCTAAGCACATTCATGACATATAATTATGTCATGCACTAACGATTTCCTTAATAAAGTATGTATGTGACTTAATTTATCAAGTCTCATTAATTGAATTAGGAACCGGATTTCCTAATTCTAATTTCATACTTTATTCAAGGAATTGTTTTGGGAAACAATTTCCTAAATTGTCATAATCAATTTCGGAAATAATATGTTTAAGACTTTGATTTCTCTAAATCAAATCTTATTAAATTAAGAGACAGATTCCCTTAATTCAACCACATATTATTTTCATGAAAATCTTATTTAAGAAAACTCTATAGGAAACCATTTTCCTAATTAATTTTGGAGACAACAATATGTAAGAGCATCGCCTCTTAAATCAAATAGGGAAATTATCGTTTGAGAATCACCTCAAAATTTCCAAGATTTGATTACATATTTTATTTATGGATTTATTAATTACAACAAAATATTTTCTTTGGGTGGCTCCCCGAGGCTCAGATACCTAAAAAAAGGAATTTGTTGTAAATCTAATTTGGTCCGCTCCCCGAGGCGTAACCAAATTAAACATGACAATTTTATTCAAAATTAGGAAATTAAATTACAACAACTAACTTTAAATTGGACGGCTCCCCGAGGCTCAATCCAATATAAAGAATTTTGTTAATAATTTAAAATCAATTAAAATTTAATTGTCAATTAATGATCCATAAATTTGTCTAGACTTTCTTTGAAAGAAAAGTGCCCAAAATTGCGAGATTTCATAATAGGTTTTCAGAATAATTGTAAGTTTCTGGTACAAAGAAAATATACATATTTCCAAAATTAGAAAATTTCCAAAATAGGAAATTTCCAAAATTGGAAAGTTTCCAAAAATGGGAAGTTTTCACAATTATCATAAAATTTCAGAAACTAGGATATTTCAAAAGTTTGCGAAATTTCATGAGGATTTCCAAACTTTGAAATTCCTAAATGTAAAATTTATCATAATTGGAAAGTTTCCATAATTGGAAAATTTTCCAAAATTGAGATCATGACAAAGTTTTCCGCAAAATAATTATATGATTATGTCGAACACTAACCGACTCTGATACCACTGTTGGGACCGGGTGCATGTTGACATGGATACGAGTTCGTAATTTTAAAATTTAATTACGTGCAGCGAAAGGTTTAGCATAAATAATTTCTCAAATTATTTTAACCACGTATCTAGCATGCAACCTTATGTTGTGGAAACATGATCATACATTTAAAATTTTACAGAAAGTAAATTAATTTACTTAATACCTCGCGTAACTCGAAGAAAGGGACGAGATCCAACCGTAGCGTCCCTTGGAAGCTTCGCCTCTATTCGCGTCCACGTCAAGTTTTCTTCGGGATGACTTCGCAAAGCCACAAGTTTCGTGCCGACAAGAACTACTAGATTCTCTAAAGGCACGACAAGAATACCAAGAGAGAGATGGAAAGACTAACCACCAAACGAAGAACGGAATCAAAATTCCGGGAGGAAGGAAGGAGTCGCGCCCGCTTCTTCTTCTTCTTCGGCCTCTTCTTGGTGGTGGAAGCTCACGGCAAAGAGGGAGGGCTCTAGGGCCGGCGACACTAGAAGAGAGAGAGAGAGAGAAGGAGAGGGAGAGAGGCTAGGCAAGAATCCTTGATCTCTTGGATTGATTTCCAAGCCTTGCATTGGTACCTTTATATAGTAGCCTCTTAATCGCCAAGTCTCCTTTTAACGAAATAAATTTTTCATAAGAAATTTATCTTATAAATTTTTTTATGAATTATTCCGTTATGCTAAGTTTTTATTATAACTTAATTTATAATAAAAACAACCATGTCTCCCCTTTTATTATAGAAAGAAATTTCTTTATATAAATTTCTTTATCATGGTAAATCAATCCATTATTGATTTTATAAAATAAAATAAACCAATCCAAGGTTTATTTTAATTTTCATGAAAAATAAATCTCTTTATATAAATTTCTTTATACAAATTTCTTTATCCATAATTTTATAAGACAAACCACGCGCGGTTTATTTTATAAATTTGAACCAAACAATTTGGTTCTTCCCTCTTATTGTGGTCGGCCAAACAAAGAGGGTGGGGACCCTCTGTGGCCGGCCAAACCGAAGCCACGATCTCACGAATTAAACTCATTTAATTCGTTCAATAAGTCTTCAAAAGACTTAGCCATTTTATGCTTCTGATGCGTCTCTGAAAAATTCAGATTCGACTTATCTCTCTTGATCGGAAAATCCAATTTTCAACTCGTTTTAAATCCCTCGGATTACTCGTAGTGCGTGTGACTAAATAGGCTTTCGATTTATGTTGGCCGTCTATAATTAACCAATTATAGAACGATCATGAGTGGCACCTAGTAGTACATCATGATCCCCAATTAATCGAAAGATCAACGGTTGACCTCAGAAACTATTCTGAAATCCTTCAGCAGCTTTAATGAATCGTGCCTCATTCCCTTCACCATCTTATACCCACTTGGTTCAGGACACGGTCTATGTGTGTCAGTCCCCACTAGGCTGACTACGTTACACCTAGCCCAAGTAATGTCTTTCTCGTCCAACGGATTCTAATTACTCTCATGTTTCTGAGAGATTCATACTCGGAACATGTGATGCTCTAGCCAGAGGCTTCGAGTAACAATCCGACGATAGGCCTTGGGTATACGTCTCCTCGCAAGGAGTGGTGAATCCTTTATAGGCTGTTCAAACATCTTCGGGCATTTCGGCTTATACCCAATCATCCTGGGTCCACACCTCCTTGGAGATGCTTGCTTAAGATGTCAAAGTATAAGTCTTCATGACCAAGATGACTTGAACACCGTAAGTCAAAGGAACATCGCACTTAAGCTGCAGTAAGAACTTCATTGACATATCTATATGTAGATTACCATATGAAGTTTTACAGCGAATCACTCCAATGAACTAGTTCCCTTAACTAGCATTCATGTTTATCTCCGGACATCCCAATGTCACCAGCCAGTGAGAATCAGCTGATTAGAGAATAACCCATGCTAGTCTCAACAGAATTGATAGTGTCCGTATTTATCAATTCATCGACTAGGGACAATTTCAATACTTCACAATTGCACATGTAGAGATAATCACTAGTTGTGAATTCATCACAAATTTTCTCATGCTGTGAATTGTATTGCGGACATTCAGTAAATGAGTTTAAGATCTTAATCAAATACACGAAGATGTATACTCAAATAGTGAATATTCATTTATTAAAGTAAATGATTACAATCATAAGGCGATTGCCTTAGGACACTTCTCTCATATTACTAACAAAGACTTCCACCTCCACCAAAGCTAAATCAAAAGAGCATATCATATGTTTTGGTTGCAACAAAAAGGGGCACTACAAGGATAAGTGTCCACTAGGTAAAAAGGAGGTAATTCCTAAGCCCAAATCTATTTATTTAAATTCTAATATGGGTTGTAGGAATGAGAAAGTTCAAAAGGAGAAAAGAAGGAAAATTAGGTGTTTCACATGCAAGGAGCTAGGGCACTACCATACAAAGTGTCCAAGGAGTAAGGAGCTCAAGAAGATGGAGCATCTAAGGAAATGGGAGAAAAAGGAAAAGGAAGAGAGGAGCTCACATCAAGGGGGAGCTACAAGGATAAGGGAGGTAATCCTTAATTTTACTTATGTTCAATGCTCTTCCATGAATGTTAGGAATATGAATGATTGTTTGCCTAGATGTAATTTTGGTTTTAAATATCATGATAAGAATAGAAACAATTTTGCATGCCAAAACACAACAAATTCTATGTTGCATCATAAATCTAGGAACTCTAGGAATAAGGACCAAAGCATAAACTCTAAGAAAGGGACAAACATGCCTAGAAAAATAGGTAGACCTAGAAATGATCAAATTAGGTCTAGTGATCCTAAGGTTAGGAAGTTAGAAAAGGAAAATCAAGTTTTAAGAGCAAAACTTGATAAGTTAGAAAGAAACCTAGGTAGAGTCATTCAAGGATCCAAGGAATTGAACATGATATCAAAGGATCAAAATCATAGGAATGGTAGACCGGGTCTAGGGTATCACCCTAGGAGGACTAATATTGATAAAATGTCATATTCAAGGATGCCCTATAACTATGGTAGAGAAAAAGTCAAAAATGACAAGGAAAAGTCATTTGAAGGAAAAGAAAAGAAATTGATCAAGAAAAAGGTCTATAGGGTTAAGAGAGTGATAGTGGAAGATCAAGAAGCACCAGAGGAGCACCGGTGTGATCTTGCCTTTGTAGAAGAGTTACCTAGGGAGGTAACTAGGGCTAGGAGCTCAAGAGAGAGCTCTAGAAGCTAAAATGGGTTCCATGGTCAATGAATCTCAGGTGGTTTCCTTCTAGGAGATTGAAAAGGACTATAGGATGTGCCAAAAGGTTTAAAAGGCTAAGGTTAATCTTAATCTTAGAGAATTGACACACTAAAGGGAGAATTATGGTGAAAAAGGAAGAAATTGGGATGTTAATTATGACAAATTGGTTTTAATTCCTAAATACCATATAACTTGATGCTATGAATGAATTATGAGTGGGTATGGGAAGAAGCATCAAGGTAAGGTCAAAATTAGAACTTTTGGAAAAGGTTTCATGATACATTTTGGAGAAACTTGAAGTTTGTGCCAATCTTGGGATTCGGAATAACTTGGACTGAAATTATATTTTTCCCAGGTCAATATAGGATTCACAAATCTCCCCATAAGAATTCATAATTTTTGAGAATTTGTGGAATTAGTTAGACATTTCTGAAGTTTGGATTGAAAATCTGAAAATCAGAAAATCAGATACAGTCGACTGGTAAAACCCACAGAATGTATTTACACTCTGGCCCAGTCGACTGCCAAATACCAGTCGACTGGGACGCGGGCTTTATAAAAGGAAAGGGTGCACCGGGGCATGCCAAACTCTAGGGTTTTGGCGACTTCCCTGGCGATCATCACCTCTCCCAAGTTCCTCCTTCGTTCAAAGGCCTTTCTAAGCCCCAAAATCCCTCTATAAGTCCTCCTCTAACCCCGATCTACCTCTAGGGTTTGTTAAAACCTCTTCTCTTCAAGTCACACTTTCAAAATCAAATCATTATGAGGAGAATGAAAAGGTATTGTTGTTCAAGGTTCCTTTTCTTCATTTAAACCATGTGTTTGGCACTAACATGATATTTTTGCATGTTCTTTGATGTTTTTCCTTTTTGGGGAGTTGTCTTGACATGCATGGGTGTGTATGGATTTTAGGATGGCCTCTAAGAGATCTAGGGGTGAAGGATCATCCTGACAAAGTCAGGAAGGGTCAAGGATTAGGTCCCTGGAGTGTAAGAAACGATTTGAAGAGAATGAATTCGTAGTGATGAATTGCCGGTACCTAAACAAGGCTTTCTTTCAAGAGAAATCGCCTCAGTAGCTGAAATGATCACTCATTTTCAACTGGATTGGCTGGTCTACTGCCAGCATGACATAGATGTGGATTTATATACAGAGTTTTATGCAAATTTGACTTGCATTGACTCAGATAGTAATTTGTATGAGTCTCGAGTTGCTGGTGTTCCTATTCCTTTCTCAGTCATGGGTCTAGCTGGGTTCCTACAGTGTAGAGCTTCAAATAATGCATCCACTTACTTTCCCACTGTTGTCGAACCATTAGAGTTTCCTGGAGTCACCATTGATCAGATACATATGCATTATTTTAGAAGACACAGGAATGAGTCGGAGCGTCTTTTTGATGCTAAACCCATGAGACCGTTTAGCTATGTATTATATAAGGTCATCATCGAGTGCATTTTGCCTATTGTCACCAAGGGGAGGTCCAAGATCAGACTCCCACATTTGGTGATGATGTATGCTTAGGAGAGGAGGTTGGACATTGATGTCTCCCTACAGGTCTTTAGTGTCATTTGTCATTCTTCCCATAGTGTTAATGGGAAGATATATATGCCCTTCTGCCACATCCTGACCGAGTTTTTCCATTTACGTTTTGGCATCCATGTGGGTAGTGGTCAGGTCAGGCACCTGTCCAAGGACTATGATCAGATTGGCATACGCCAACTGTCCTTGGCAGGTATTGAGTGTAGACATGGGACATTTGTTTGGAGGGAGCGCCCGGAGGCCGCTGACTCCGATGAGGAGCCAGGCGAGCTGGTCACACGTGCAGAGTTCATCCAGTTTCGATCAAACGTCCACAGGCTCCAGGAGGATGTTCACAGCATCCGTGAGGATACTCACGGACTACAGCAGTCTGAGCAGAGGATCGAGGCGGCAATTGATAGGGTGTCCAGCCGCCAGGATGACATGTTCGAGATGTTGCGACAGTGGCATCTCACATCTCAGGATCCTCCTCCTCCTCCTCAGGTGGTGACGATCATATGTTCTTCTGACCAGTTGATGCAGTTTTTGGATGATGTTTAGTGTTGAGAGCATTATCATTTTATGTATCTTTTCTCTCAACCACTTTCCATTTGGATGATTGTAACTTTTTGATGACTTTCGGCCTTTGGCCCTAGGTACTCTTGTGGTGTTTATTTCTTGACAAACTTTATGATTGCATGTATGATACACTTTCCTTTATGTTATCGTGTTAAAATTCTCTCTTAATTTGAAAATGCCTTGATAGGTCATTAAGTGTTTAAACTGTGGTTTTAAACTATGCTCTTCCTAAGCGTGTTCTTTATATGTTTACAAAATGTTGTTTTTCAAGTATTTACTATATATTGATTGCAATTTGCATAATGAAATCTTTATAGAAAAGGGCATGGGAAAGCTTTGTTCTTATGATCATCTAGACTTAAGAGGAAAAGAGGGGGAGTTCTTGTCAAAATAGAAATATTTATATGAAAAAGGAAAGTTTGGGGAATCATTTTAAATGTCAAATGGAGTTGATAGAAAGTGGCAAATATAAGATACCATGATTAGAATTCAATGTTGATACAAAGTTGACATTATTTGAGAATTTTTGAGTTTGTACCAAAAGTCAAGCACGGTTGATGTTTTTCATGAACCAAATTTTTCTAGGGTAGGAATATCTTAACAATCGTGCATGCAAAGTTTCACATTTTTTCGGATTTTCTGAAAATTTTTATGTGTTTCTGAATTTCGGCTGAAAATTCTTAAATTGGCGTATCAATCGACTGCCCCTAGGGCAGTCGACTGGTAGTGTGGGCAGATTGTGAATTTGTGATTTCTGAGGGGGTTTTCAGAAATTTGGTTAAGTTCTATTTGGCACCAAGGGTAGGGTTGCTTGGGGCAATCTTTTGATGGTGTCAAAGGGGGAGAAATGTGAGTGTTAAGTTAGGTTAGGTCAAAACCTAACTTGGTTTGGTTGGGTTGTGACTTTAGAGTTAAGTTGGGAAACTTAACTTTGGGATTAGCAATAAGAATTGAAATTTGGGAGAAAGCATAAGTTAAGGGGGAGGTTGCCTCTTGTGTATTATGCTTTACTTTTTCAATTGCTTTTGCTATTATCATTGCTATATGTTTACCTAACTTAACATATTGCCACATATCAAAAAGGGGAGATTGTTGGGGCAATCGACCCTGAGATGATCTGGAGGATCATGATATTTTGATGTGTGGGTAATATGGTTAAGTTAGGATGTGTGTTGTTCTCATATGTGTACATGAGTGTGCAGGTGTACAGGTACACATGGATTTGGTTGATGTCTTCAGGTGATGGATGGCATGGAGGCAAGCTTGAGGCATGCGTGCATCCGAGGGACCGTTGGATAGCAGGGATGATGAGCCGAGGGATGCAGACTTCGAGGCATACGTGAAGGGTGGCATGGAGGCAAGCTGGAGGCTTGCGTGCGCATCCGAGGGACGAGGGCCGAAGATGACGAGGGTGTGAAGGCAACAGTCAAGACTGTTGGTGAAGAGTCAACTGAGTTGTGAGGGTCTGAGTATGAGTGTTTGTACTCACGGGCTAAGCCAGGAGGGTTTGAGTGCGGAGCGACTTGTACTCAGGAGTGAAACCCTAGGCTTAGGTGTGTACCAGTCGACTGGCCCATGGGCAGTCGACTGGTATAGGCTGAAACAGGCTAGCAGATTCAAACGTTGTACTGTAACGGTCGAATCTGAGTGGGACTAGTCGACTGCCCCAGGAGCAGTCACTGCCCCAGGAGCAGTCGACTGCCCCAGGAGCAGTCGACTGGTAGCGACTGTTTCAGATTCAAGCCCTATTTAAAGGGGCTCGTTTCCTACTAGCTTGCTTGACGAAACTCGCTTGGGTAAAGTGAGTTAGTAGTCTACTGTGATCAGAGAGCGACCGAAGTGTTGTGGTGAGGTTTCTCCACCCACAAGGAGCGACAGATCTAGCTGGAGGTTATCCGGGGGTTGATCCACCGAAGGATTCTTGGATTAGTCACCCGTCCGGGGTAGATACTGTTGGGAACGAGATGGCTAGAGAGGGGGGGTGAATATAGCCAATCACTTCTTTTTTGAAGAGTTATCAAATTTCTGCACTTGAAGTTATTAATAGCACAGCGGAAGTATGGGAAAACAAAACTTGCAGAAACTTAAACCAAAACCTAACTAGCAAGATTAGCAAGATTGCTAACAAGGAGATTTTACAAGGTTCGGGGATAACTTGCCCATACTCATTGGCGTGCCCTTAAGGTTGGCGATCCCTTGATCGTCGGCAGATCAAGCCCCGGTAATCACCGGATATGAAGCAACCTCCTTCTCGGTGGAGAAACCTCCCCACAGTGTGTTTCAAACAATGATATAGAATGAGCACAAAGAAACAACAAGAAGGATCTTACTCAAACACTTAGCAAGGACAAAAACACAGCAAGCTTCCCTGAGCTCCACCCAGTGGCGATCTCACGCAGAACCCTTCTCCGTGTCTTCCCACTGTCGGACTCCAAGCCTCTTGTTTTTTCCTTCAAGCGCTCAAGTATGATGATTGCTTTTCAATAGCTTGCTCAGAATGATTGAAGAACTCAAGAACAGCAAGCTTAATGTGGAGCAAAACAGAACACCGGAACTCAAGAGCACAAGAATGAATCGATCGATGCTGAACACTACGACTCTCGTTCCTTTTGTTTCTCCGCTAAGCAACAGATGATCTCATCTCCAGCAGCCTACAGCTGCCTCACTGCCAACGCGCCAGCTACACTGAACCCTAAATGAACTTCCTGAGCTCCCTCAGCCAAGCTTCAGTCAGCAGCTTCAGTCCTGCATCCAGCCGTTGCAACCTGTGTGGAGAAAGGGACAAACCTGCTCCAAGGAAAGCTCTCTTTGACTTCTCCTTGAGTGTTTGAATCCTCCCCTGTCACCTGAAACTTACTCAGAGTATTAGAGCAGCAAATCAAGCAGCATATCAAATATCAGAGGAAAGTGGCAGCGAATCGGTTGTGTTCAGACGCGATCAGAGCATCTGACAATGCAATTTGAATTAAAGTGATCGGTCACCGGACCGATCAGAGAGCCTCCTGATCGGTCACCAGACCGATCAGACTGGCTCCAGACCGATCAGGCTCCGTCCTGGTCGATCCCCAACGCTCAATCAGAAATCGTGATTTCTTTGAGATTCTCCTGGACCGATCACCAGACCGATCCCAGATCGTGGATCGTTCACCGGACCGATCCACCCTTATATTGAGCGATTTCTAAGTTTCGCAGGCTAAGCCTTCTGATCGGTCATCGGACCGATCAGGCAGCCTCCTGATCGGTCACCAGACCGATCAAAACCTGACCAGACCGATCAGGCTCCGTCCTGATCGATCATAGAGAGGAACCTGCGACGCTTGATCGTTCTCCGGAACGATCTGCACAGTAAACCTGATCGGTCATCAGACCGATCAGGAGCAGTTTAGCAAGAGAACTCAACCTCACTGCTCGCTCCCTGATCGGTCACCAGACCGATCAGGAGCCAGTCAATGGGTGAAACGCATACTCCCTGATCGGTCACCAGATCGATCAGGAGCAACACAGTAGGTTCCCAACCTCACTGTGTGCTCCCTGATCGGTCACCCGACCGATCAGTCATCGCTGGATCAGTCACCAGACCGATCCACGAAGGAGCAGCGTGCCAAAATCCCTGATCGATCACCAGACCGATCCAGGGACTCAAACTCAGCCCTCCAAGCTAAGTTTCCATCCACCTTAGCCCTCCAAGCCAAGGATTTTCCATCTAACTCTCCAAGTTGGGAATTTGCACCTAACCCTCCAAGTTAGGACTTTTCACTTAGCCCTCCAAGCTAGGACTTTTCACCTAACCCTCCAAGCTAGGACTTTTCACCCAACCCTTCCGAGTTAGAACATCATCCAACCTAGCCCTCCAAGCTAGGCACCTGACCCTCCAAGCCAGGACTTCTTCACCTAATTCTCCAGGATGGGAATTTGCACCTAACCCTCCAAGTTAGGACTTTTCATCTAGCCCTCCAAGCTAGGACTTTTCACCCAACCCTTCCGAATTAGGACTTTTCCAACACCTAGCCCTCCAAGCTAGGACTTTTCAACACCTAACCCTCCAGGTTAGGACTTTCCAACACCTGGCCCTCCAGACTAGGATTTTCCATACCATGTCTGATCCCCGATCAGGACTTAATCATAATCAACATGATCAACCTAAACTAAAATCGATGTTAACACCAAAACAACAATCAGGGCCAGACTGCATCAACAATCTCCCCCTTTTTGTTGTTTGACAATCCGATTTTAAGTTTAGGGATCTCAATCAATATTTTTTTTCAACTTTAGAATCATAGGGGAATCCAGATCCTCCCCCTACAACATGATCATTCTAAACTTAACCAATCCACACTCTCCCCCTTTGTCGAACACCGAAAAGGGGCAAGAGGGACTGTTAAGATTAAAACAGACTCCCCCTCAACCCTAGAGGTATCAACAAAGATGTGATAGTTTGTGGATTAATCATACGACCGCATGTGAAAAGGTATCACAAGACATAGCAAGCACATGCATCATATGCGTATGAAGTATCAAATCACAAAACATGTCATAATATTCATAAGTATCAAGTAAACATGGCAGTGTAAGCATGAACATGGCAATGGATCAATCATGCAGATCATAGTCATATAAACAACATGGCATCAACAATAGATATACTAATATCAGATAAGCATGTGAAACAAAGTCAGATAAGTCAAAACATAAGTCATCCAGACAAGTAGCAAAATACGTGTGACACAAGACCACAACAATCAAGTCACAGGGCATACAGCCCAAAAAGTCATACAACACAGTCAAATGATAAGACAGCAGACATCCTAGCTCAAGTGTCAGTGGGAGGGTCGTCATCCCGCATGAGGTCATCCATCGTGGCATCAGTAGGAGCCAAGGACCCTGGTGCAGTACTCACAGAAGGTGCACCTCCAGGAAATGTGTGGCTGCGCCACTCATCATACCATGTCTGCTGGAGTGTGCGGGTCCCTGAGACCTCGGTCTCGATCCTGGTCAGTCGGGAATCTAGGGAGCGAAAGCCCGAACGAAACTCCTCACGATCTGCGGCCCCCAGCTGAGTAAACTCCTGTACCGTCTGATCCAGCTCTGAGATCTGCCAGCGCAAATCAGGCTCCGGCTCGTCGTCGTACTCGTCGTCAGCAGGAGGAGCATCGTGTGGTGCCTGAAAATGTGGTGCTCCGCCAGGCAGCTCACCAAGTCCGCGTCCATCCTTCCACACCAAGACCCCATCACGCTCACGAATGATAATACCAGACTTTGCAAAAGCCCGTCGACCCAAACGACAATCTTGCTTAACCATGGGCACGGTCCTGCCCTTGGTGACATCAACACCAACTGACATAAGTCAATCAGTGATGAGGTGACCAAAAGGCATATAAACCGTGCGACGGCTAGGCTCACGGTAGGATAGGATGGACTGAAAAATGCTCTCCATGATATCAAAGTCCATCCGGCAATGCATGCCGTAGAGCATGAGGCAGTGGTAGGGTCGGATCTCGGCCAACGGCTTTGAAGTAATGGGCAAAATGCAATTTGTGATGATCTTGAAAAGGACATAATCAGCTGGAGCAAGGCGGAGAGCTGCAAAGGTAGGAAAAACTGGACCCAACTCATCAAGACCGGCAGGGCGAGGGTGACCAAAGAAGTGCTGATAGATAGAATCGGGGGTAGAATCTGTGAACGGGGCCAACAGAGGATCAGGGAGCTCCGGATAAATCGAATAGAGGTTAGGTGATCGTCGACCACCCAAGTACTCAGCTAGAATCTCGTATGAAAAATCGAGGTTCATCTTCCCGACACGAGTAGTGAACTCGAACCCCCCTTGAGGACCTTGTTGGAGGTTGTTGTAGAATTCAGATACAAGGTCATAGTTTATGGTCCGTTCCAGGGAGAGAAGAAAACCCAGATTGTAGTAAGTGACAATTTCCATGACAGAGGGACAGAACTCCGTCAGGAGGGGAACATCAATGGATCTGCAAGGTAATAATTTGAAGGTCCTTGCTTGAAAGGCCTGTTCACAGGCCGCATTGGGGAATCGAGAGCTAGAAGAAGGCTGGGGCCTTCTGGAAGGGGCGGAGGAGGAAGGGGCTTTCCCCCTCGTGCTGCCCTCAGTAGGTTCCTTGCCCTTGGAAGATTTTCTAAGGAGGTTTGAATTGATCGTGACACAGAATTCAATAGGGTGAATCACACATACAAGAGTTGATCATCATAGATAATACCCAATCAAAAGATAGACATGAAACACGGAGAAAGTTGATGAAAAGTGGGGTTACGGCAAACATAGGGGTCACGGCACAACAGCAAGAACAGAACCAAAGACATGGTTAGCTTTCAAAACAAAGTTTTATGAACTGATTTACAAGAAAATCGAAACCAACAACTTACTTAGGTTCCATTGAGAAGATTCTTGGATCGGAAGAACTCGCAAGGAGAAACTCGGCACAAGAGAAAATCGCAGACTGTTTCTGCGAGAGAGGAACGCGCACGAGACTGGAGAAAACTTCACACTCACACTCACGCGAGGAAAAGGAACATGAGGATAGCCTTCTTGCTCACACAGGGTCGCGCAAGGGGTTTTCGGCGCTAGGGTTCGCGAGTTCAAAGGGTTCCCCGAAGTTAATCGGTTGGTGGATCGGTCCACCAACCTAAATTTAATGCGTTTGAACGGATCACCATTCGATCTGATCGCACCCAGACCGATCAGGCTATAGCCTGATCGGACTGGCCTGGTCCTGATCGGTCGGATGACCGATCAGACGCGCGCCTGATCGGTCGGGTGACCGATCAGGATACGATCAGTAGGGTCCGGAGAGAAACCGCTGAGCTCCCTGATCGGTCTGTGGACCGATCCCCACAGGGTGCCAGATCGGTCCGGAGACCGATCCAGGCTGGCTCAGAATCCTTGGTCAAAAAGTTCGGAGAGTCACTGCTGACTCTTTGATCGGTCTGTGGACCGATCACCACAGAAAGAAGCCAGATCGGTCCAGGGACCGATCAGCCCTAATCCTGATCGGTCCGGTGACCGATCAGGGTTCCTGATACGAACTGAAATGTTCAGTTTCAGAACTTCTGAATTTTTCAAACGATATTTGATGGACTTTGTCGAACTTGGACATGATCCCATGACTAGAAATGATCCCTGAACAAGAATCAAAAGTCTTTATAGGTTCAACAAACACTTTGACCCATCTAAATGGAGTCAAACTCAATCAACAATCAATCAAACAAATTCAACCAAGTTTTGATTCCAAATTCAAGTTTCCAATCAAGTTGCCTTGATTGGAATGTCCAAGTATGATCATAGAGTCAAATACACATATGTTATGCATTGGTTTTCCCCATACTTGGTCACCACCGTGATTATTATCTCGTCAACTTAATCTCTCAAGGGATGCAATGACATTTTGAGAAATATAGTTGAACCTAACATCTCACCCCATATCTAGCAAACAAAAACGTTTTGGTAACCCTTATAGTTTGTGTGAGATGTTCCCAAAGTTACCCAATTGTTCCCCAACACTTTCGAAATAATCATGAAGGGTTTTGAACGCAATTTGAAAATCATGAAGCGCGACACATTCCCAATTCCCGTCTTAGGAAACTAAATTCATTTTCGGGAAGTGGTTTAGTGAAAATGTCAGCTAGGTTTGACTTTGACTCTACATAAGAGAGTATGATGTTCCCCCTAGCTACATGATCCCTAATGAAGTGGTGTCTTACTTCAATATGTTTGGTCCTAGAATGATGGACCGGATTCTTGGTTAAGTTGATTGTGCTAATGTTATCACATAACACTTGCACACCCTTGTAACTCAATCCATAATCCTCTAAGGTGTGGATCATCCACAACAATTGTGATATACTCTCTCCCATGGCGATATATTCTGCCTCGGTAGTGGAAAGAGCAACACAATGTTGCTTCCGACTCGACCAACTTACTAAGGACGATCCTAAGAATTGGCAGCCCCCACTAGTGCTCTTCCGGTCCAACTTACATCCAGCGTAGTCGGAATCCGTATAGCCCATCAAATCAAAAGATTCGGTACGGGGATACCAAAGACCTACACCAATTGTACCCTTGAGATATCTCAAAATTCGCTTAACAGCAATTAGGTGAGATTCCTTGGCACAGACTTGATATCTAGCGCACATACCTACAGCAAATAGTATATCTGATCGACTAGCTGTGAGGTATAGCAAACTACCTATCATGCTTCGATATTGAGTTAGATCAACGGGTTTACCACTCTCATCATTGTCTAATCTTGTGTTTGTGGTCATGGGAGTGGTTACCTCTTTCGAATCACTCATATTGAATTTTCGAAGCATTTCTAGTGTATACTTTGATTGGTGCACATGGATACCATCGCGAGTTTGCTTGATTTCAAGTCCAAGGAAGAAAGTCAACTCTCCCACTAGACTCATTTCGAACTCACTCTCCATGTGTCGAATGAACTCATTTAAATAGCCCTTGTTGTTCGAGCCACAGATTATGTCATCGACATATACTTGGGCTACAAATATATTTTCACTATCTCTTCGTAGAAACAGTGTAGGGTCTATTTGACCTCTTACGAAGCCCTTTTCAATCAAGAATGTCGACAACCGCTCATACCAAGCTCGGGGTGCTTGTTTAAGGCCATAGAGTGCCTTTTTGAGCTTGAACACGTGGTTCGGATATTCGGTACTCTCAAACCCCGGAGGTTGTTCGACATAGACCTCCTCCCTAATCAAACCATTTAGGAAGGCCGATTTGACATCCATTTGAAATAATTTGAAGCCACGATGTGCTGCAAATGCGAGCATCAATCGGATGGATTCTAAACGTGCCACGGGAGCATAGGTCTCATCATAATCAAGGCCTTCAACTTGACTGTAGCCTTTGGATACCAAGCGTGCCTTGTTTCTAATGATTTCTCCCTTGTGGTTCAATTTGTTCTTGAAGACCCATTTGGTTCCAATAATGGTGGTCTTCTTGGGTCTAGGGACTAAGTCCCAAACTTGACTCCTTTCGAATTGACCTAGTTCATCTTGCATTGCAATGATCCAATCGGGATCATTTAACGCTTCACCAATTTTTCTAGGTTCAATTTCGGAAATTAGAGCAACTTCATTAGCCTCATTCCGGAAGAATGATCTAGTCCTAACCCCTTGATGAATATCTCCAACGATTTGATCTTGGGGATGACTAGAGGCTAATCTAGTTTGCCTTGGTGTTGGTGGTGCTTCTTGAACGGGTTCACTAGACACAAGTTCAGCCTCAGGATCCGGCTGATCAATGGGTTGTCTAGGCTCACCGTCATCAGACTCATCACCTTCAACAACACTTGGAGGTTCATTCAAACTAAGTCTCCTTAGTTCGAGTTGAACTCCTTCTGCATTTTCTGATTGGTCAGGTGATTTAGGAATTTCTTCAAAAACCACATCAGAAGACTCTTCAACTAATCTAGTTTTCTTGTTGTAGACTCGGTAGGCTTTACTAACGAGGGAGTACCCGACTAGTATCCCTTCATCAGCCTTTGCCGTGAACTTTCCAAGGTGATCCTTGGTGTTTAGGATGAACACTTTACAACCAAACACCCTAAGATGTTTAACCGTAGGTGGTTTCCCAAACCAAAGTTCATGGGGAGTCTTTCCTAAAAACCTATGGATGAGAACTCGATTTTGCACATAGCAAGCTGTATTTACAGCTTCGGCCCATAAGTAACTCGGGAGTGAGTACTCATTGAGCATGCTTCGTGTAGCCTCTTGAAGTACACGGTTCTTCCTCTCTACAACATCATTTTGTTGTGGTGTTCTAGGAGTAGAGAACTCATGTCTATAACCCTTATCATGACAAAATTCTAAAAACCTTTGGTTTTGAAATTCACCTCCATGATCACTTCTAATTGTCTTAATTGTTAATGATTTCTCATTTTCAATTCTTCTACAAAAAGAAATAAAAATATCTAAGGTTTGGTCCTTATGTTTTAAAAAGAAAGTCCATGTATATCTAGTGAAATCATCAATGATAACAAAGCAATATCTACTTCCATTCAATGATATGATAGTGCTACAATCAAATAGATCCATGTGAAGTAAATCTAATGCATTGGAAGTACTTACAGTGCTTTTACCTTTATGTGCAGATTTTGTTTGCTTACCCATTTGACACGCATCACATAATTTATCTTTTCCATACTTGATGCTCGGTAAGCCTCGAACTAGTCCCTTGTTGGCCAGCTTCCGGATGTTCTTCATGTTCACATGTGCTAGCCTCCGGTGCCAAAGTGTGGACTCTTCTTCTTTTGACATGAAACACTTAGCAAAAGCATTAGTAGCACTTTTAAATGAAACTTGATAAATATTATCTACTCTTGCTCCTACTAGTACCGTGTCCAAGGTGTCATTTTGTCTAACTAGACATTGACTTGGTTGGAAGTCAATTGTGTAACCCGTGTCACACAATTGACTGACACTTAGGAGATTAAACTTCATCCCCTTGACTAGAAGGACATTTGAGATTCTAAGACATTCGGATATTTGAATGTCTCCTATTCCTATGACCTTAAGACTACCATTGTTACCAAATGATACATTACCTCTACTCTTCTTGTGAAATGTGGTAAACAATGATCTATCCCCGGTCATGTGTTTGGAGCATCCACTATCAACGAACCAAGTTGATAGGTGCTCCCCCTCAATCATAACCTACACAATTCGAAAAATAGAAGTTTTAGGTACCCAAACCTTGGGACCTAAAGTGTCAACTAAACATGACTTAGGCACCCATGACTTGACAACTTTCTTTTGAGTCTTGGGTGTCCTAGATTGTCTCATGTCAGTCCTAGACATGAGAGATACAAATGAGGGTTCCTTAGGGCGGTAACCAATACCGACCCTATTGTAGACTGCCCGTTGGGCATTGAGGATCATATCTAGGGTCTTAGAGCTATTTGAGAATTTCCCAAGAATATTCTTGAGCTTCTCAACTTCACTCTTCAATGATTAGTTTTCCTCTACTAACACGTTATCATGCAAATCACTGATTTCCTCAACCTTAGAGGATTTCAAGCTTACAATCTCATGTTTCAAAGATTTAATTTCATCTTCTAGTACTTCAACATGCAAGTCATCAATGTTATCATCCCTAGAGGCTTTCAATTGATCAACTTCTAATTGCAATGCTTTAACTTTGTTTTTGGATTTCTTAAGCATACTAGTTAAACATGCAATTGCTCTATAACATTTTTCAAGCTCGGGAGAAGTTACCTCTTCATCATCCGAAGATGATGAAGCCGTGTTTGCGGAGCTTGAAGATTCACCACTGCTCTCCTCTCCAAGAGCCATGAGAGCCACTTGCCTTGTGCTCTTCTCCTCCTTCTCATCATCGGATGAACTCGAGGATGACTCATCCCAAGAAGCCTTCAAGGCTTTCTTCTTCCTCTTGGATTTCTCTTCTTTTCTTTTGGGTTTCTCCTCCTTCTTAAGCTTCGGACATTCATTCTTGAAATGCCCTTTCCTACCACACTCAAAGCAAGATGCATTATTCTTATCAAGCTTGAATTCACTAGTGTTACCTCTCCTTTTGAAACGTCGGTCTCTTCGCATCATCCTCCTCACAAAGTTGGTCATTTCGGATGAAGAGGAGCCGCTGCCATCTTCCTCAGAATTAGACTCGGATTCGGAAGAGGATGAAGATGATGAGACCTCCTTCTCCTTCTTCTTCTCCTTCTTCTTCTTAGTGGTCCGGTCCCCTGCAACTAAGGCAATCCCCTTCTCCTTGGGGCCTTTGTTAGCCATCTCATGCAATTCCATCTCACAAAATAAATCATCTAATTTCACAATAGATAAATCCTTGGATACTTTGTAGGCATCCACCATGGATGACCACAAAGCATTCCTTGGAAATGCTTTCAAGACATACCTCACAAGGTCGCGATTCTCGACCTTTTCATCAATTGAATGAAGTCCATTAAGGACTTCCTTGAACCGGCTATGGAGCTCACTTACCGACTCATTCTCCTTCATGGAGAGATTTTGGAGTTGATTGAGGAACAAGTCCCTCTTGGCAATTCTAGAGTCTCGGGTGCCTTCATGGAGCTCAATGAGTTTGTTCCACAAGTCCTTTGCACTTGTGAAAGGACCAACCTTGATGAGTTGGTCTTTGTTCATGCCACATTGTAGAGTGACAACCGCCTTCGCGTCGGCTTCACTCTTCCTTGTTTGTTCGGCAGTCCACCTCCATGACTCAAGTTCTTTGCCTTCATCATCCTTAGGAGGAATGAATCCCTCCTTCACTGCGAACCAAGTGTGGATATCCATCTTCAAGTAGTATTCCATCTTTGATCTCCAATATTGAAAGTCGGCGCCATCAAAGAATGGAGGTCGGGTGGTGGAGAATCCTTCTCTCAAAGCCATCTTGTTGAGAACTCTCGGTTGTTAAGCCGTAAACAGAGCACCTTGCTCTGATACCACTTGTTGGGAACGAGATGGCTAGAGAGGGGGGGTGAATATAGCCAATCACTTCTTCTTTGAAGAGTTATCAAATTTCTGCACTTGAAGTTATTAATAGCACAGCGGAAGTATGGGAAAACAAAACTTGAAGAAACTTAAACCAAAACCTAACTAGCAAGATTAACAAGATTGCTAACAAGGAGATTTTACAAGGTTTGGGGATAACTTGCCCATACTCCTTGGCGTGCCCTTAAGGTGGGCGATCCCTTGATCGTCGACAGATCAAGCCCTGGTAATCACCGGATATGAAGCAACCTCCTTCTCGGTGGAGAAACCTCCCCACAGTGTGTTTCAAACAATGATATAGAATGAGCACAAAGAAACAACAAGAAGGATCTTACTCAAACACTTAGCAAGGACAAAAACACAGCAAGCTTCCCTGAGCTCCACCCAGTGGCGATCTCACGCAGAACCCTTCTCCGTGTCTTCCCACTGTCGGACTCCAAGCCTCTTGTTTTTTCCTTCAAGCGCTCAAGTATGATGATTGCTTTTCAATAGCTTGCTCAGAATGATTGAAGAACTCAAGAACAGCAAGCTTAATGTGGAGCAAAACAGAACACCGGAACTCAAGAGCACAAGAATGAATCGATCGATGCTGAACACTACGACTCCCGTTCCTTTTGTTTCTCCGCTAAGCAACAGATGATCTCATCTCCAGCAGCCTACAGCTGCCTCACTGCCAACGCGCCAGCTACACTGAACCCTAACTGAACTTCCTGAGCTCCCTCAGCCAAGCTTCAGTCAGCAGCTTCAGTCCTGCATCCAGCCGTTGCAACCTGTGTGGAGAAAGGGACAAACCTGCTCCAAGGAAAACTCTCTTTGACTTCTCCTTGAGTGTTTGAATCCTCCCCTGTCACCTGAAACTTACTCAGAGTATTAGAGCAGCAAATCAAGCAACATATCAAATATCAGAGGAAAGTGGCAGCGAATCGGTTGTGTTCAGACGCGATCAGAGCGTCTGACAATGCAATTTGAATTAAAGTGATCGGTCACCGGACCGATCAGAGAGCCTCCTGATCGGTCACCAGACCGATCAGACTGGCTCTAGACCGATCAGGCTCCATCCTGGTCGATCCCCAACGCTCGATCAGAAATCGCGATTTCTTTGAGATTCTCCTGGACCGATCACCAGACCGATCCCAGGTCGTGGATCGTTCACCGGACCGATCCACCCTTATATTGAGCGATTTCTGAGTTTCGCAGGCTAAGCCTTCTGATCGGTCATCGGACCGATCAGGCAGCCTCCTGATCGGTCACCAGACCGATCAGAACCTGACCAGACCGATCAGGCTCCGTCCTGATCGATCATAGAGAGGAACCTGCGACGCTTGATCGTTCTCCGGAACGATCTGCACAGTAAACCTGATCGGTCATCAGACCGATCAGGAGCAGTTCAGCAAGAGAACTCAACCTCACTGCTCGCTCCCTGATCGGTCACCAGACCGATCAGGAGCCAGTCAATGGGTGAAACGCATACTCCCTGATCGGTCACCAGATCGATCAGGAGCAACACAGTAGGTTCCCAACCTCACTGTGTGCTCCCTGATCGGTCACCCGACCGATCAGTCATTGCTGGATCGGTCACCAGACCGATCCACGAAGGAGCAGCGTGCCAAAATCCCTGATCGATCACCAGACCGATCCAGGGACTCAAACTCAGCCCTCCAAGCTAAGTTTCCATCCACCTTAGCCCTCCAAGCCAAGGATTTTCCATCTAACTCTCCAAGTTGGGAATTTGCACCTAACCCTCCAAGTTAGGACTTTTCACCTAGCCCTCCAAGCTAGGACTTTTCACCTAGCCCTCCAAGCTAGGACTTTTCACCCAACCCTTCCGAGTTAGAACATCATCCAACCTAGCCCTCCAAGCTAGGCACCTGACCCTCCAAGCCAGGACTTCTTCACCTAATTCTCCAGGATGAGAATTTGCACCTAACCCTCCAAGTTAGGACTTTTCACCTAGCCCTCCAAGCTAGGACTTTTCACCCAACCCTTCCGAATTAGGACTTTTCCAACACCTAGCCCTCCAAGCTAGGACTTTTCAACACCTAACCCTCCAGGTCAGGACTTTCCAACACCTAGCCCTCCAGACTAGGATTTTCCATACCATGCTTGATCCCCGATCAGGACTTAATCATAATCAACATGATCAACCTAAACTAAAATCGATGTCAACACCAAAACAACAATCAGGGCCAGACTGCATCAACATATACTAAGTAAATCAGGTTGTTAGTATTGTTATTGTATTCTTTTGCATATTATTGTTTCCACTGCGCTAACGACATTGTAGAGATCAAATCGAAAAAGTGTTATTCAGCCCCCCTCTAGCACGCCGAAGCGATCCATCACTCCTTGCATTCTTCTTTGGGTCCTTCTTCTTCTCGAGGGTTGGCAAAGTTGATTTGTAGTGTTTCATGTGTCTTCAGATTCTTGTGGGCTTCTGTCATGACCTCCCCGCTATAGCACCGCCGAAAAGCTAGCTGGTCCCCTTTGACCTTGACCACTTGTTCACCCACCGGGAACTTGATCTTCTGGTGGTAGACTCAGACCAACGCCTGGAATAGACTGAGCATTGGACGCCCCAGGATGGCATTATAGGACGATGGGGCATCCACGACCATGAAGGGCACCCTCCTAATTCTCTCCTGCGTATCATCCCCCAACGACAGAGATAGGGAGATCTGCCCTATCGGCTGGACTCTGTATCCGGTGAAGCTAATGAGATGGGTGGAGATCGGACACAACTTATCCTCGTCGGTTTGCATCTGGTCTAGAGCCGCCTTGTACAAGATATTGACGGAGCTACTGTTGGTGCAATCGGCCCAAGTTTGATCGGGTAGATCATGGGTTTTGATGTGTGTGTCAATATGATTAAGTTAGGGTTTCATGTTGATCTAATATGTGTATGTGAGTGTGCAGGTTTGCAGGATACACATTGACTTAGTTGGACATCTTCGGGATCGGTGAAAGATGGCATGGGAGACAAGTCGTGCACTTGCATGCATCCAAGGGACCGTGGACAAAGCAGGGACGATGAGCTAAGGGAAGCGAACTTCGAGGCATACCAGAAGGATGACATGGGGGGGATGAGTCGTGGGCTTGCATGCATCCGAGGGACGAGAGCCAAAGTTGAAGAGGGTTTGAAGGCAACAGGTCGAGGCTGCTAGAGCAGGGACGATGAGCCGAGGGAAGCGGACTTCGAGGCATACGCGAAGGATGGCATGGGGGAATGAGTCGTGGGCTTGCATGCATTCGAGGGACGAGAGCCAAAGTCGAAGAAGGCTTGAAGACAACAGATCGAGGTTGCTGAATGAAGAGTCAGCTAAGTCGTGAGGATTCGAGTGCTGAGGGAAATGTACTCAGGAAGGGAAATCCTAGGGTTCAAGTGCTGAGAGAATTGTACTCGGGAAGGGAAACCTTAGGTGGCAGTCAACTGATGCTTGATCAGTCGACTGAGGTAGAGCACAGAAAGATCAGTCGACTGATGCTTGGATCAGTCGACTGATGCAGTCAATTGGTGTCGACCAGTAATCGAAATGTCAGGATGTGACATTCGAATTCGCAAAGACCAGTCGACTAGTGTTGCACCAGTCGACTGGTAACGGTCAGAACAGTATCGAGCACTATTTACGAGGGCTCATTTTTTGCTGTTCTTCCGGGGCGAAACAAGCTTGGGTAAAGCATGTTAGTAGCCTAAACGTGCTCAGAGATTGTCAAAGTGTTGTGGCGAGGTTTCTCCGCCCACAAGGAGCGACAAGAGCTAGCCGGAGGTGTTCCGGGGAATCATCCACCGAAGGATCGGGATCGTCCATCTTATGGATAGCCGTGGAGTAGGAGTTTCATCTCCGAACCACGTAAAGGTTGTGTTAGCATTGTTTTGATTTATTTTTGTTAGTTTCCCGCTTGCGCTTGCTAACCCTTGTAGGAAGAAAAATCGAAAAGAAGTTATTCGCCTCCCCCCCCCTCTAGCTAAACGACAAGGTCCCAACCGTTGGATATAATCTTTCATCGGTTCTTTTGCCTTCTATTTGAGGGTGAACAAGTTCAACATCGTCTTTTGGTATTGATGACTGCTGGCGAAGTGTAGGAAAGTGATTCTAAACTCTAGGAAGGAGTTTATAGAACCTTGAGACATCCTCTGGAACCATCTCTGGGAGGCCCCTAACAAAGTGTTCAAGAACACTCGGCACTTCACACTATCTGTGTATTGGTGTAAGAGAGTTGCATTCTCGAATTTGTAGATGTGATTCTCTGGATCCATCTTCCCATCATAGTCAACAATTCCTGGACCACGGAATTGCTTAGGCATGGGGTCCTCTACGATGACTGGCGAGAAAGGGGTAGATGAAGCCTTCAGGAAGGCTTTGGATCCCTCGATCTTCCCCCGTCCTTCCTCTTGCCATAAAGCGCTGGAGGCAACGGAGTGTGCTCCCTCCAGGTCCCCCAAGGAATCTCACCAGGGCGCTGAGTTGTCATTGCTGATCCCGCCGGGGGTGAGATGGATCTCCGGTTGCGGTGGTGTGAGGCAGACATTCTTACAATTTCGCCTTGCACCGAACCCGCTCATTGTGAGGCGGCTCGATTTGGTGTTGTTCCAGCGCTCTTTTGATGTTAGCTACTAGACGATCCAACTCCTCCCTTGTCAGGATGATGGGTTGTCCTTCTGGGTCCGCCATCACGGTGCTTCTTCTGGTGCTTTGATTGAGTTGTTGGATCGTGTTCGTCAAGCTAGAAGGGGTGAATAGCTTCTTCCGTTTTCTTCCTACAATCGTTAGTGCGCAAGCGGAATATACAAAATAAAACAAAGACCTAACGAAGAAGGAACGCACCTATTTACGTTGTTCAGAGATAAAACTCCTACTCCACGGCTGCCCATAAGGTGGGCGATCCCTAATCCGTCGGTGGATGATTCCCCGAAGCACCTCCGGCTAGACCTCCTAGCTCCTTGTGGGTGGAGAAACCTTTCCACAACCTCTGGACACTATCTGAGCAACGAAGGCTACTAACAAGTTTTGACTAAGCAAGTTTCGCCAAGAAAAAAAAGCCTGAAACGAGCTCCTTTAAATAGGGCTCGAGTCTGAAATGGCCGCTACCAGTCGACTGACCCTGGGGCAGTCAACTGGTCCCACTCAGATTCGACTGGTCCTTCCCTAAGCCTAGGGTTACCCTTCCCGAGTACATTTCTCTCCGCACTTGAACCCTCCCGGCTTAGTTCCCGAGTACAAACACTCACACTCGGTCCCTATTGACCTGGTTGACTCTTCCATTAGCAGTCTCGATCTGTTGCCGTCATGCCCTCTTCATCTTCGACCCCCGTTCCTCAGATGCACACGCAAGCCCTCGGCTTGCTTCCATGTCATCCTTCACGCATGTCTCGAAGTCCGCATCCCTTGGCTCATCGTCTCTACTTTGTCCATGGTCCCTCGGATGCGCATGCAAGCCTACGGCTTGCCTCCATGCCACCCTTCACCTGAAGACATCCAACCAAGTCTATATGTACCTGCAAACCTGCACTCTCATATACACATATTAGTCCAACAACAAACCCTAACTTACTCATATTTACACACACATCAAAACCCATGATTCTCCAGATCATACTTGGGTCGATTGCCCCAACAATCTCCCCCTTTTTGATATGTGGCAATATGTTTAAGTTAGGTAAACAAAAACAACAACAGCAATTAAAAATTAAAAGCATAGCAAACAAGAGACAACCTCCCCCTTAACCTATGTCCTCTCCCAATTTTCAATTCTCACAATCACAACACCAAGTTAAGTTCTACCCAACTTAACACCACCAGTTTTCTCACGTTAAGTTAAACCTAACTTAACACCATAAATTCTCCCCCTTTGACACTATCAAAAAAATTGCCCTAAGCAATCCTACCCTTAGTGTCAAAAAGAACTCACTTTATTTCTATAACCCCCTTCAGAAATCACCAAACAGCCTTACCAGTCGACTGCCCTCTGCTATTCTCAACACACAGCAACATCAGTCGACTGCCCCTAGGGCAGTCGACTGATACAGTCCAATTTTGAATTTTCAGCCCAAATTCAGAAACGCGTAGAAAATTCTACAAAACCTGGAAAAATGTGAAATTTTGCAAGCACATTTGTTAGGATATAATCTATCCTAGAAAAATATAGTTTCATGAAAAATACCAAAGTGCTTGACTTTTGGTACAAACCCCAATTCTTTTAACATGTATCAAAAAGTATCAAGTAGAAAACCTATATATGATTCCATGTGTTTGATAAAACCATTCATTATCATTTTACACAGAATTGCTTCCAAATCCTCCTTTTCCTTTATATACTCTCAATATGACATAACCTCCCCCTCTTTTATCCTTAACCTTAGATACATATACATTAACCTTCCCTTGTGCCCATATAAGCCATATCTTATCATTCAATAGCAATTCATGAATTTCAAACAACATAAGCAATATCAAGCCATGATATAAAATCTCACAAAGTAACATAAAAGCATAAACAGATGTTCCATACATGACTTAAAAATAAAGCATAAAAGTAACACAAGGGCTAAAGCCCCGAAGTAGCTAAATATTACAACTCCAAAAGAAAGTGTTTGAGAGATAAAATGTTAATCTAAACAAAACACTCTCAACACTTAACCATCAAATAAAATCTACTGCATGTCGTTACCTGGAGGAGGAGGAGCCTGGTACGTGAGGTATAGCTGTTGTATCATGTCGTACATCTCGTCCTGCCGCAGCTGAAACCTCTGAAAGGTCTCTGTAAGTCCATGGACCTCCCCCTGAATAGCAGTCTGAAATCCCATCTGCTGCTGCTGGAACCCGTGGAAGTCCTCCCGGAGGCCGTGAACCTCAAACTGAAGCTGGGAGAACTGCTCCTGTGAAACTCCACCAGCGGGCTCCTCATCAGAACTGGAGGAATCTGAACGCTGCCTCTAGACTATCTCCCCTTGCCTGCACTCAATCCCTACCAAGGATGACTGTCGTGTACCAATCTGATCATAGTCCTTGGACAAGTGACGTACTTGGCCACTAGTCGTGCGTATACCCCTAGACTCAAAGAACTCGGTCAGGACATGGCAAAAGGGCATGTAGATCTTTCCATTAACACTATGGGAAAAATGAACAATAGATGTAAAAACATGCAGAGTGATGTCGATGTCTAACCTCCTCTCTAAGGCGTACACCATTACCAAGTGCGGTAGTCGAATCCTCGACCGTCCCTTGGTAACAATGGGTAATATGCATTCTACGACAGGTTTATACAAGACATTGCTAAATGGACTCATGTTCTTTGAGTCAAAAATACGTTGTGTAATGCACCTATGTCTTGCAAAATAATGCATGTGAATTTGATCAATAGTGACATTTGGGAAAGTAAAGGGCTCAAAAATTTTTGAGAAATACGTGAATGCATGGTTGGACGCTCTACACTCCAAAAATGCACCTAAAACAGTGGGTGAGAAGGGGATGGTGACTCCTACCACCATGGACTCATAGAGTTCATTATCGGGATTGATGCATGTGAGGTTTGCATAGAACTCTTTACACATGTCTAGATTGACGTCATGCTGACACTACACAACCGCTCTATCCCAAAATAAGTAATCATTTCAGCAATTTGAGGGGTTTTCTCTCAAAAATATAACCTATTAAGGTATCTACAGTTCATCAATACGAACTCATTATCGACGAATCTCCTCCGACACTCCTCGGATCGGAACCGAGGGGCATCCTGGTCTACCTGACCTTGTTGCGACACCCCTCACCTTTTTGTCTTTTATGTGCAACTCTAATACAAGACATACCAATGCATGCACCCCCAACATCCCATAACAAGAGAAAAACAAGGAAAACCAAGCAAAATAGGCCAAATTAGTTCCAAAACCATGATTTAAATGGGAAAAATCAAACTATGCAAGGTATTACCGTTTTCCCACTCGCTTAATGATGAAACTTGATGAAGATCAACTTAAAAGGAGAAGTTTCACTAACCCTAAATTCGGATCTAGGATGGGAGGAACTAGAGAAGTGGTTTTTAGGGCTTGGGAGGGCCTTAGAACGAGAGAGGACGTCGGGGAGGAGAATATCTCGCAGGGGGTGGCACGCAAAACCCTAGGTTTTGGCCACCCCGAGCGGCTGTTCTTATTTAAAACCACGCTCACCAGTCGACTGCCCCTTGGGAAGTCGACTGCGAAACTGACCAGTAAGATCAGTCGACTGCCCCAAGGGCAGTCGACTGGTAATTTTGAAATCTTATTTTCCAATTTGCACTCTACACTGATTTCATGTTTCCAGTCCTAATTTCAGAAATACATAACTAATTCCATAAATCTCCAAAAAATCTGAATCTTCGTGGAGAGATTTGTGGAGTCTAGATTTACTTGGGAAAAATATATTTTCAAACAAACCTAATCCAGATCCCAAGATTGGCATAGAATCCAAACCTACCTAAATTGTGTCATTGAAACTTATCCAAAAGTTCTAGTTTTGACCTCTCCTTAATGTACCTTCCCATACTTAATCATCATACATTCCTAGCACTGAGTTATATGGGGTTTACACATTAACCACCAATTTTTACCCAATATGATCTTACTTTCATCTTTTCCTCCATAAATCTCCTTTTAGTGTGTCAATTTCCTAGGATTAAGACTCAAATGAGTCTTCCAAATCCTTTGGCATATCCCTAAATCCATCTAATCTTCTTGGAGAAATCCTCCTGAGATCCATTGACCATAGATCCCATTTTGACCTCTAGAGCTCTCCCTTGAGCTCTTAGCCCTGTTGGACCTTGGATGGCTAGAGAGGGGGGTGTGAATAGCCAGACACTCAAACTTTTGGCTCGTTGAACTTTCTGCGATTAGGGTTAGCAACGGAAGACAAATAGACAGAAACAAACAGCCCAAACAGAAAGACAAATACAAACCAGTCGCTAACAAGGAGGGTTTACAAGGTTCGGGGATAACTTGCCCCTACTCCTTGGCGTGCCCATAAGGTGGGTGATCCCTTGATCGTCGGCAAATCAAGCCCCGGATATCCGGATATCACAGCCTCCTTCTCGATGGAGAAACCTCTCCACAGATAGTCTCAGAATGATATCAAACAACGCACAGAGACAAAGGAAAGCTTACACACAAGAGATGCAGTAGGAAGCTTCAAGGAGGAAGAAACAATACACACAACAACCACACAGCCAAACCGTGCAAAAAACCTTTGCTCGTTTTCTGTCTCTTGTTCTCGTTGTTGTGTCTGCGTCGCTAGCCTCTCCCTCTTAAACTTCCTCCTGCTCATCGCCCAGCTTCGTCACCACCCACTGAACCACAACCTGACCCACTAACCTTCACAAGTATCTTCGGGATGACTTCGCAAAGCCACGAGTTTCATGTTCTCAAGAACTACTAGATTCTCCGAGAACGCGACGAGAAAAACCAAGAGAGAAGTCGGAAGACTAACCACAAAAGAATGGCCGGAATCAAAATTCCGGCGAAGCAAAAGAAGAGGCTTGCGGCAAAAAGGATCCTTGCGGCAAACTCTAATTCCGGCAGCACCTTCTTCCGGCCAAGAGATGGCCGGAGCTTCCTTCTCCGGCAGCAGGTGGTGGTCGGTAGGGAAAGGGCAGGGGGGGCTGGTTGGCGCACGGCAAGAAAGGGAGAAGAGAAGGAGAGAAAGAGAGGGAGAGAGCATATGCCTTCATCTCTATGATTCTATTACTCAAGCCTTGCCTTGGGCCCTTTATATAGTGGTCTCTCAACCATCAAGCCTCTCAAATATGGAATAACTTATTCCATCATGCCAAGTTTGATTTTATATTATGGTTAAAATCATATTTTAATTCATGATAAAAAAATCAATCAAATCTCTTCTCTCCTATGGAATAAATTTCCTTATCATGGTAAATCAATCCATGATTGATTTTATAAAATAAATCAATCCATAGTTCATTTTAATTTCCATGAAAAATAAACCAAACCTTGGTTTATTATATAAAAATTTATATCATCCATAATTTTATAAAACAAACCACACTTGGTTTATTTTATAAATTGAACCAAAAACTTTGTTCTCTCCCATTGTTGTGGCTGGCCAAGCAAAGAGGATGGAGGCCCTCTTTGGCCGGCCCATCCAAGCCAAGTCCCAATTAATTAAACTTATTTAATTCATCTATTAAGTCTTCAAAAGACTTAGCCATTTTACGTTTCCGATGCGTCTCTGAAAAATTCAGATTCGACTTATCATTTGGCTCAACCAAACTTAATCTCTCTTGATTGGAAAATCCAATTTTCAACTCGTTTTAAATCCCTTGGATTACTTGTAGTGCGTGTGACTAAATAGGCTTTCGATTTATGCTGGCCGTCTATAATTAATCAATTATAGAACGATTATGAGTGACACCTAGTAGTACATCATGATCCCCAATTAATCGAAAGATCAACGGTTGACCTCAGAAAAAATTCTGAAACCCTTCAGCAGCTATAATGAATCGTGCCCCATTCCCTTCACCATCTTATACCCACTTGGTTCAGGACATGGTCTATGTGTGTCAGTCCCCACTAGGCTGACTACGTCACACCTAGCCCAAGTAACGTTTTCTCGTCCTACGGATTCTAATTACTCTCATGTATTTAAGAGATTCATACTCTGAACATGTCATGCTCTGGCCAGAGGCTTCGAGTAACAATCCGACGATAGGCCTCGGGTATACATCTCCTTGCAAGGAGTGGTGAATCCTTTGTAGGCTGTTCAAACATCTTTGGGCACTTCGGCTTATACCCAATCATCCTGGGTCCACACCTCCTTGGAGATGCTTGCTTAAGATGTCAAAGTATAAGTCTCCATGACCAAGATGACTTGAACACCGCAAGTCAAAGGAACATCGCATTTAAGCTGCAGTAAGAACTTCACCGACATATCTATATGTAGACTACCATATAAAGTTTTACAGCCAGTCACTCCAATAAACTAGTTCCCTTAACTAGCATTCATGTTTATCTCCGGACATCTCAATGTCACCAGCCAGTGAGAATCAGCTGATTAGAGAATAACCCATGCTAGTCTCAACAGAATTGATAGTATCCGTATTTATCAATTCATCGACTAGGGACAATTTCAATACTTCACAATTGCACATGTAGAGATAATCACTAGTTGTGAATTCATCACAAATTCTCTCATGCTGTGAATTGTATTGCGGACATTCAGTAAATGAGTTTAAGATCTCAATTAAATACACAAACATGTATACTCAAATAGTGAATATTTATTTATTAGAATAAATGATTACAATCATAAGGGGATTGTCTTAGGACATTTCTCTCATATCACTAACACATGCTTCATTTTCTCATGGAAATAACTCTTATTCTCACAAGTGATTTATCCTAACGGCAAATACTCAGACAGAAGCTTTGATTACGTAAACATCCAGATAATTCAAGCATAAATATACTTTAACTCCCTTCTTTCAGGAGAGCTTGCCACATTGCTTATTATTTACAAGTAATCCGAGGAAATACGGTGGACCTAAAAAAAGGTCAAAATGATAAGTTGAGCCGGGGTCAACAGGACCCAATCTTCCTAGTAGAGCCCACTATGTCTGATCGGATGCTTTCCCAATAAGAACCAATCTATCATGTCGATCTGTGGTGCTAATTCGTCGTGTTGATCCACCATGCCAATGTGCCATGACGATCTGCAAAGTCGATCCGCTAACCAAACTCTAGCTCCTGTCCGATCGGCTACACGTAGCCGGTCGAATACTCCGGTTCATCTCTACTCAGATTTAATACCTCCCAAACCCAGATACATAGACGATCCAGCACATGGGTGGATGTGACATGTGGAACAGTATGATTTGATATGTGAAGTAGTATGATATGATATGTGAAGCAATATAGAGCAGTATGATGTGACATGTGGGATAGGAGGGTTGACAACGTGATCTCTACAAAATATTTACAGTGTAAGATATGGGCAACATAACCTTCTGACATCTAGACATGACACACTTTTTATTATAGATGGAACATCATGTTAGAATTATTTTCTATAAAAGATTGGCCTCGAGGCCAAGAAAGAGGACTCCATTTTTTTTCTACTCAAAGGGAGACACATTCTGTAAGTATTCTAGATTGGTTTTAATATGATGAACCAAGTTAAGCTAGGTCCTAATTGTTTTTTACCCTTGTGTATAAGTGTGTAGGAGCTTAGGATCACAAGAGATCGAGCGAAAAACATAACAGACGAGAAGAATGGCACGAGGAAGGGAGCCGATGGGTGTGATGCATTCGAGGAATGCAAAGGCTACGGAAGAGTACACTGATGGATGAGAAAGGCATGTGTAATGTCCAAGGGAAGCTAGGGAGGAAGCCCATTCGAGGTGAAGGTCGGAATCGGATTAAGGTGAGCCAAACTGTAACGACCCGGCCCATTTGGCGGCTCATAGCTCAATTGGTTACCAGGATTCATAAACTCTAGTACATAAGCCTGGGGTCTAGGGTTCGAATCCTGGGGAAGGCAAAAATCCACTGGCTAGGGGTGGGAAGACCTAGTAAGGTAACGACACGGTCGACGGTCGACAATCCACAGAAAAATAAGGGGTCGCCAAATGGGCCGAGTCGTTACAATAAAAAGGCGCCTTTTATTGTAATGACCCGACCCATTTGGCGGCCCATTCGGTGACCCCTTATTTTTCTGTGGGTTGTCGACCATCGACCGTCGACCGTGCCATTACTGACTAGGACTTCCCACCCCTGGACAGTGGATTTTTGCCTTCCCCAGAATTCGAACCCTAGACCTCCAAGCTTAAGTACTAGTTCTTTATGAATCCTGGTAACCAATTGAGCCTTAGCTCAATTGGTTACCAGGATTCATAAAGAACTAGTACATAAGATTGGAGGTATAGGGTTCGAATCCTGGGGAAGGCAAAAAATCCACTGGCCAGGGGTGGAAAGTCCTAGTGAGTAACGACACGGTCGACGTTCGACGACCCACAGAAAAATAAGGGGTCGCCGAATGGGCCGCCAAATGGGCCGGGTTGTTTCAATTCTGGTATGTACCTACATTCAGTACCCTTAGTGTATGCCTTTCTATTGTACATATGAGACTGTATCAGCGTGACTCTTATTGTTAGTATAACCTACTATGCATATCTGTTAGGTATCCACTGAGTTCATCTGGACTCACACCGTTGCCTACGTTTTTATTTCAGGTTGAGATACTTGGAGTCGCCAGAAGAGCCCAGCAGCCAGTCCCTACCCATCGCGACGACATGGTTTTGTTTTGTACTTTGTAGTGAATTTGTTTTATATTTCTTTTAGCGATTTGTATATGTCATATGTGCCATGTGCCCTAAGGGGTTTTTGTATTGGTTGTTTTGTCGTAAGTCAGACCGGTCCGCAGTCAAGTATGGTTTACCATGTTTTAATTTATGTTCTGTCTTCATTTTTAGGACTGAGGCCAAATATATACTGCGTGGGTTGTATGGATATTTGTATGTATGCGTAAATTATCCGCCGGACAAGGGAGGTGCTGTCCAATTTTATATTGGATCAGCGGCTCCTAGGTCTCGAGGCGTGACAATTTATTTTTGGTATCAAAGCAAGGTTGTCGGATACCTTGAGGACTTGTGGATTTACGGTATCTATCTGATACCAATTTATTTTTGGGTATCAGAGCAAGATTTCAGATGCCTGTATAAATTATTTTACGGATTTGACGGAGTCATTTTTTTAACGTGGGTGTTTGGGACTTGGCGCGATGGGACTTCGTCAGGCGACAGGTATTTCTGCTGATCTCTTGTATCCCTTATCCTAGTTAGGAAGGATTAGGAATTTTCTCATGTTATTGGTTCATGTTACAATTCCTGTATATTTAAGTATGGTTAGAAATTCTCTTATGTTATTGGATCATATTACTATTCCTGTATATTTACGTATCGTTATTGGATCATGTTACTATTCCTGAATATTAAGGTATAGTTAAGAATTCACTCATGTCATTGGATCATGTTACAATTCCTGTATATTTAAGTATGGTTAGAAATTCTCTCATGTTATTGGATCATGTTACTATTCAGGTACCCGTCTAGTAAGTACCTTTCTAACTTGGTTAGGTTTAATGACATAAAGTCAATCAGTTTATAGTAATCATGGTCAGGATCGACCATGAAGGCGATTAATTGGCTGTTACAGACTTGTCTAAATATGGAGAATGTTGATTCTTGTGTGATATCGACATACGGGTTGGAAGATGAGGGTTGAACCTGTCAACAAGATAATAAAGGTAAAGGATTTTTGATTTTTCCTGGACCTTACTATTCATAGTATTTGTACTAGCTACTATTAGCTACGTGAGGACTAGGATGCCTATCGTAATTGGCTTGATCAGTATTGGATCAATTT
The DNA here is from genome assembly GCA_024364735.1 of Boesenbergia rotunda. Taxonomy (NCBI): domain Eukaryota; kingdom Viridiplantae; phylum Streptophyta; class Magnoliopsida; order Zingiberales; family Zingiberaceae; genus Boesenbergia; species Boesenbergia rotunda. The sequence goes on from JAGFNQ010000453.1 coordinate 71,039, forward strand.
ACGTTAGCTCATGGAGTTGTAAGTTTTTCTTATGTTGCGTATTTCTGGACAGATAATCTGGATGTGATGTCTTAAGTACATGATTTGCATTGATGCAGTAGGGTAGCATTAGCTACATATTATTACAATTAGTAGAGGATTGATATACTCTGTTCCATAGGGGCTTTGACCATAGATCACTTGTACTTGGTTGTTGACCTAGAAAGTACATGTTGATGGGTGATTTGATCTAATACGGGAAAAGTGTGAAGCTAGTTGCTTGACATTTATGGGTGACTGCTTTTACTTGGTCTGAATAACCAAGACGGTATCTACGGACTTATGATTTGCGCGGAGGCAAATCACTTACAAGACTAGGTCACCTCTGGTTAGATGATATCATGGTCAACCTGTGGGGAAATAAAGGAATTACTTTATGAGTATGTTGAGATACTCCTGAGATATAACATGTCTCTATCTCCTTGTTATGGAGTAGGACCTTAGGGTTTTGACTATGAAGTGGAGGAATTAAACTGTATTAGATTACGAGGCGACGGTCGGTATGACTCGCTAGTTGCTACGCTATTCTATGAGGGATTTTGACTCATGGATTGGGTGTATATGATTGGATAATCTCGATGGTGCATCGGGATGTACGACCCGCTAGGGTGCGGAGGATGTGGAGTTAGTTGTATCGTTACCTTCAGATGAGATATTGGATATTAATCAGGAGATCAAAGATGTCCATTGATTTTCGATTATTATACCCCCATCATAGACTTATAAGTTCACGGGAAGATAAGGTTGGTATTACTATGGACTTTCTCGTTGGTGTTGAGAGCTGGATTGAGATTGATGAATCTCTATGATATGTTGTATTTTGAAGACTCTATTAGTGGAAATGGACCTACCAGATTTGTAGCATTTTGATAGATCATTAAGTGGATAAATGATCTTTTGGTGGTTGATTATCTAGGAAGTTTGTTATTCATGGTAGCATATGGTACGACATGTTGACACAATCTTTAAATTATATGTTATCTTCTGATGGTTTATTGAAGGATATATATATAAATATATATGACTTGTGATGTTTTGGAGGATGTTATTGACTTGGAGATACTTGGTGATACTCATGGATTTCACGTTTTACATTTGAGGATCGAAGTATAGACTTGGCGTGAGTAATCTTAGGATTGAATACGCTGGATAGTTGTAATGACTGAATGGTTGTTCAGATAATAACCTCTGGATTGATAACTCCAGTTGCTCCGTAGCAGTGTAACCCTTAGACGAAGTGGTTACTCATGATGAGTACAAACATGTTTAGCTGCTAGTGTGTGCCATATGAGGAAAGATAAAATTTAGGGACCAAATTTTTATTAGAGGGGGAGAATGTTAAATACGACCAATTAAAAACCAGTAGAATAAATTTTTCAAAAAAATTACATGGAAGATTTAGTGTTACCGGACTAGGGAAAAAGTTTAAGGTGAAATCATAAACTACGAAGGGTTAAATTGCTTGATATTTAATCCTAAAGGTCTAAACTAAAAATATAATCTTCAATTTTAGTACTGTGGTCGATTTATGGCTAAAGCTAAGGGGTTAAGACGATAAATATCTAACCCTAGAAACTTGATAGGTATTACACTAATTAAGGAGGGTTAAATAGCTAAAACTCTTACCCTAAAGGTAGAGTTTGAATTTACAAAAGTTGAGGGACTTTTATGCAAAATGCCCTCCTTTATAATCTGTTCTCCTCCTCTTCATTCATTCGGCTGCAGCCTCCCGTTTCTTCTCGCGAGACCTACTCGAGCGCCGACTTCTCTTCCCTCTCCTTCGCGTGCCCTAAACCCAACGACGTAGCTGTTCTAGCTTGCTCGAACCGCCGCAACCATCGGTCCTCTCCTTCTCCACATGTATGTGCCGACCTCCCTTCCTACTTTGGATCATCGAGAAATCGAGAAGCGCCATCTCTCTTCCCTCTTGCGTCGCTGAGAGCATGGTGAGCCACCGCCAGCGCTGCCCTTTTTCCCCTTGTCGTCGGTGGATGCATACTCGTTGCCAGCCACAGTATTCCCCTCATGAGATCCCTTTGGTGCAAGCAGTAGAGCCTAATCCAGCCACCAACACTGGTGAATCCCCTCTGTCCCTTCTGATCGCTGCTGGTGTGAGTCGGAGAGCTTGCGCATCCACCACTACGATCTCTTCATTGCCTATCTCTCTTATTGCACTTTGAACTCTTCGTTGTGGATCATTGGTGACATGACTTGAATGCAGAGCCAACATCCTTCCCTCGTGTGTGCATTGGCCATAGGGTGTTTTACGGCTACCGGGGAACGAGTCGAGCCAAAATTGGTGGAGTAGTGAACTGTTGCTGGAGAAATCGAAAGGTAACAATTTTATCTAGAGTTCAATTTACCTAATTAAGCATTGTTAGTATGATTGGGTTTGATTAGGGGATTAAGTAGTGGCATTTTTATGGGCTGATCTAGGGTGAAATTGAAGTTGGATTGACTTAGATCAGTAAAGAGGAATTAGTTGTTTGATTTGTATGATTGATTTTGAATAACAAACATGTGTGGGAATGGTTTCGAATTTAGTTTGCTATTTCAGAGCTAGATTGCTATTGATCATGGTGTTGAATACGTTTTAGATTCAGTTTTGGTTAGCTTAGTTTCTTTTGAATTGTGAATTGATTTGTTACTGTGATTGGCTTTTGGGTTTGATCTTGCATTGACTTCACAGGTCTACTTCTCCGATCTAGATTGTGGTGGTTTGGTTGGCTTTGGATTTAGAGAAGTAGGATTTATGTTTGGAGGATATAAGTGTTATGTAGATTTTGTAGATTTGCCATGAGTCTCAAATTATTTTGGAGCATCATTTATTGTTCCTATTCCATATCTAGGGGTTGTTCTTGATGTTGTTCTATAGTTTTCATTTAGGTTTTGATGAGCTTCTGGATATGAACCTTTGGATCTAATTAAGGATGGTTGTTTCCTAGCTTTCAATTAAGGTAAAGAGGCTTATGTTTCTATTTGATCGGTAGCTATAAACTGGTTTTGATTCCCTCTGATTGGGTTTCAATGTTGGAGATGATTCTGTTTTGGATATCTACCTTCAATTGTTGAATGAGTTTGTGATTGCTTTGGTAAATCCATTCCCTAAGATGTGAGTTAGTAATGGGAAGGTTTTGATGCGTTGGAATCTTGATGCTAACTCTGTTTAAGAATTCTGAAGCTCTAATCTAGTAGGTTGCATATTGGATTGTGTTTAGGGAGTGATCTATGTTGGAGTTCCGTTTCTTCTCTAATCAGTTGGATTTGGTTCAATTGGTGGTAGCGTGACACTTGGGTTTATGTGATATTCTGTGATAGGTTCCAAGAATGGTTCTTGGAGTGGTTAGCTCCGTGGGATTGAACTTAATTATGATAGTTGGGTTAATCCTAGTACGACTTGTACTTAGTTTGGTTAGTATCAGTTTTTATGATAGCTAAAACTATACCCTTTGATACAGGATACTGATTGCTTTCAGACTTCTAGACGGGAGGTTCTCATTTGATATGAGATTCTTCTATTGGAGGCGGGGTACCTCTGACTTGTCTCTTTTGATATTGTCATATTGCTATGCATAATTTGTTATAGATAGCAGTAAGTTTATACGTTATATCTGCCTTAGTATACCTCTACTTTACATCGGTTGCTTATTCTTGAGATGACCTCCCTTTAGTTCCATACTGTCTCGATGGTTGCCATGTGTATATACATGCATAGACTTAGTGATATGTCCTTTTGCATTTTGACATTGATGGATCACTAGTTACTTTTTCAATATACCTAGTAGGTTACTTGTACCCCATGATATAGGATTCAGACCTATAAATAGCACACTGAGGTGATAGATGAGGACTTGGTGGATGTTGTATGTCAGTGTCATGCACCATCCTTGCATTGTTGCATGTTGATGATCATCGGCTCCTATGTAGTCTGAGACCATCACTAGTTACATGAGGATATGCACACACATCCACTCAGGGGTAGTGG
>JAGFNQ010000454.1:0-32745 GCA_024364735.1 Boesenbergia rotunda
CTGACAGATCTAAACTCGATACTGTTGTGATCCAATGATAAGCTAAATGATATTCCAATCAAACGTCGGAAAAACTGTTAAAAGCATCTTAGAAACACAAAAGCAGGATTCCAGCAACCATCCGAGAAGAAAGATGCACGACCACAGTGCATACGAAAAATAACAAAGGCAATAAAATCTTACAAATTCAACAAAAGCCTGATTGCGGTTGGCCCCCACGTTACATTTTGTGTTGACGATTTTGCCGAACGGTTTGCAGAGTTCGATCAGCTCCTCCTCCGTACATTCCCAGGGAAGATTCCGGAGGTGAAGCACCTTGGACGGCGTTTGCGTGTACCGAAACTGCGGCTGCCCCGACGAAGAAGCCATCTCCAGGTTAGGGCTTCCGCAAGATCTTCCCCCGATCCCGACACGCGACGACCAATTACCGAACCGAGACGATCAAGATCGACTCCAGAACGAGGCAAAACCAAAATCACCCGTAGAAATAGGGTTGCGATCAAATCCAAGGAGTTTTCGGGGAGAAGGATCGAAAGGCTCTGGATTCGACTTACGAAGTCAGATGGGGATTTAGAACTCGACCGTATACATTGAATCCGAGCTTCCCTTATGTTTAGCAAGTTTATAAATAACCACAAAATTTTAGTTAAAATTTAAAAATTAAATATTATTGTCGTGATGAAGGGTAAAAAGACGATTCTCCCGGTCAAAATAAAAATGGTTAACAAGATTAGATAACGTTGAATCTAGAATGACCGATTTGGTCTCATGATCGATTGATAGAATAAACTGGGAAAGTGAACATTCTCATATCTACTATATATTAAAAAAAAAATAGGAAAGTGAACATTCTCATATCTACTATATATTTAAAAAAAATCGATAATATACCGTAATTGAGTTTCAAACTCACATTATTGTCATAATAGTGTCTAAGGATGATATTACTGAGGATATATATTTGTCAGAAATTGATTTATCTATGATGGATAAGTGTCTGTCGAAAATTAATCTATATCTTATTGAAATAAATCTGCTACCCTTTGATTATCCTATAGAGACAACATTGTTATCATAAGCTACTTGTAGATAGCGATGACAATTTTCTTTGAATCCGATGAGAAATTCGACGTCTGACCAGAACGAAAGATATAGAGGACATTTTTAGACTCAATTAAGCAATTGGATATTCAAATATTGAAAATTTTAAATATGGGTATGGAGACGGATGTAATAAAATTCTACCCATACCCTACTCTCTCTCTCTATATATATAATAAGTCTCATTTTTTATTAGCAAAAAAAAAGTTTGTTGTTTAAAAAAACTTAATTTGTCTCTTTGGTCACCAATACATATCTCATCTTCTTTTCCACGAAAAATACTCACTCGATCGAAGGATTGCAAGATGAGAAAAAGTAGAGACAAGTAGAGATGACAATGGGTCGGGTTCAAGTAGAATTCTATATCATCTATATGTATACACATCAGGTATCGGATATCCATAATCATATCCATATTCATACCCATTAAAATATCGGATATCTTATATATTAATAAATTTTCTTATTTCTATTCAACTATTATTATTAAAAAAACATATTAGAATTAATATCATATTAAAAATATACATATATAATTAAAAAATAGATTAATAATCTATATAACCTACTTTTTAATATTAGCATAGTTAGTGAGTTTAGAAAAAAAAATCTTTAATATATATATACATATTATTTAATCGGTTATTCAAATGAGATATCAAATTGGTAATCCCTTCGTACCTTTCTCCATTCAGATCGGATGTCGAATCATTCATTTAGGTCAGAGGAAATTGTTATCTCTACTGACATATTAAAATAATTTATTTTTTAAAAAAAGAATGATGAGTAGTAATAGTGGCAAGATGATAGGCATTGGGATGTGTATGAAAGTTAAATATCAAATGAATATAATAAATAAGGATGAATAATCTATCCATTAGCATCCCTATGATTAGAAGTCATAATTACAAAACAAAAGAAAGTAAACAAATTTAACTAAAATTATTAAACCCTTTGATTTTATTATATATTTAATATATAATCAATTTCATATTTAAAAGTTTTATAACTAATTTTTTTTATTCTAACTATATTTATTATTGGCTAATTACACTACGAAGGAAACTAAAAAAATTATTGAAATTAGTTCAAAGGGAAGATAAAAAATGTCGATAAATGAATCCCCAAAAATAAATATAATAAATGAGAATGGATAAAATATAAAATCGTATTTAAATTCTATCCATTACCATCCCTACTAGTTGAGTTAATTAATCATGCACCTTCAAAATATAAGATAAAGCAAAATAAATTATCAACCATTTTAAAATTAAACAAACTTTAAAAGCATTTTTAAAAAACTAAAAAAAAAATACTAAACTCCATTTTAAAAATTATTCTAAAATTCCCAATCTAAGAGCTACCTTTGGTAAATGAACTGGTTAAGAATTTCTTAACCTAAGTTAAGTTCACGTTCACAATCATGGTCTGAAATATTAAAAATAATTATGGAGTAAAAAGGAAAAAAAACCCAAAGTTAGACGCCATTGTTGAGCAGCGGCAGCTGAAACAAAGCTTTCATGGCTGTTCTTTTCATGATCTTCCCATACGTTGCTCTCCCCAATCTCATCGCCTTTTCCATCTCCGCCACATCGCCGCCGCAGCTTTTCTTCATCCTCCCGAGCACCGCCTTCAGCACCCTCTCATCCCCTCCCACTGCCTCGGCCACGCTCTCGGCGACCGCCGCCGCCACCGGAATCTTCCTACCGCACCTCCTCATCAGCCTCTCCGACCCGTAAACGCTTGCGTAAGCCGGCCAAATTGACGCCCTCAAGAATCCTTTTTGCTTTCCCTTCACCTCCCATCTCCTCATCCCCTCTTCCAATCTCATTACTGTCTCCTCCATGCTTGCTCCGCCCTTCATCGCCGCTTCCAACTCCATCATCTCCGGCCTGAAGCGAGCGGAGTCTTCAAAATCGCACCTTTCGCAACAGCACTCGAACGCCCACCTCCTCGACGCCGTCCTCCTGTCTTCGAGCGGCGAGAGCACGTCGTAGTAGCCGATGGTGACCTCCTCGCCCGCCCTCAAGTCTCGGGCGGCGTGGACGATCGCGCGGTCGCCGATGTGCTGCCGCCTCGCGCTTGGGTTGCAAGAATGGTTCAGGAAGGAGGGTAGTAGCCAAAGCCCGATCCCGATGTAGTTGCATTGTTTTCCATCAATCTTGGTGGAGAACGCCTCCTCGCTCAGGCAATTAACGTCCAAAACCTTCAAGATGCGATCGACATCCGGCCTCCTGCTCGCCGGAGGCAGAGCAAGAAGCTGCTCCAACGCATCTGGCTTGAACAGAGCAATGTCGGGGACTTCGAGATCCCCTTGATCCGTCCCTGGAGACAATTGATAGATCAAGTTGAGTGTTCTGCTGCATTTCTCGGCGACGTCGAGGACCTTTTCGACGAAGTCCTTCCACAATAACATCCGAGCGCTATCGCCATGTCCGCCGGCGGATTCCGGAAGAATCCCTCTTCCAACTACAACGGCTCTAGTCACGACCAACGGCGTCCCGGCCTCAACGTTTTTGGTAGCAAAAAGCCCTCTTTCGCCATTGCTACACCTCCGGATCTCGACCGGGCCGACGTACTCTGCCAGATCCGGGCACTTGTCGCCGAATCCGCCCAAAATCCAGTTAGAAACATCGATTCTACCGCTTCTCGATTGCGCCTCCAAATTCCGGCACCGATCCAAAAGCTCTCTGGAGGCATCGTCCACCGGGTGAGAGGCGATCGCGAGCTTGAGGCAATCGCCCGCGGACGCGTACCGATCTAGGTCGAGCAAAATCCTGGCTTTACAAACGAGGGACTTGAGGTGGGCGGGGTCGAACTCGAGCGCGTGGTCGCAGTCCCGGAGAGCGCCGGCGAGGTCTCTGGTGCGGAAGCGGGCCTCGGCGCGGTTAGAATGGGCGAGGCAGAGGGTCTTGTGGAGCGCGGCGCCTGCGCCGTCGCCGGTGGCGAGGCAGAAGGAGATAAGGTGGGAGTAGAGGTTGATGTACTCGCCCCAGTCTTCGCGAAGTAGGAGCTGCGTGGCCTTGGATCGTAGATGCTGCACCTGCTCCTCGAGGCTCACCGCCTGCTCCATGTTCGACGAATTGACGGCGAGAAGGGCGAAGAGAACGCCGTGGCTTGGATTTGAACTTATCTAAAGAACAGGAGCATGTAACGGTCGAATTGATTCGGTCATAACGGCTATGTAGCAAATTTTTTGCCAGCATGGATAATTAATTGATTTATTAAGATATTGTAATCAATTTCATCTTTAGTTTTATTTATTTATTTTCTTTATTTCCATTTTAATCCCAAACGACGAGCTCCTGCCATTTGCAGACTAAACTTGAACGATAAATACCGAATTCCCAAAATGCCCCTACGCCTGGATGGTTAGCTTCGTCCTGTTCTATTAAAGCTAGGGCAAAAGCGTCCTTTCGGCAAAGAAATCAACGATAATAACGTCCATGACCCTTCCCGACCATTCGTTCCCGGAGGAGTCTCGACTCTTATAACAAGCAATCGAAGGAAGCCTTTTGGGGCATCGACGAGGACCTCGACGCTCTTCGTCCCCGATTATATCCCCTTCCTCAAAAGAGGAGAATAAGAGGAAAGGAAGGGGATCCGATCCATCTCGAGAGGAAATAGCAATGGCGAATTACGACAAGCAGTTGTCGGAGGGCCGGAAGAACGACCGCGCAAAGCTGGCGCTGCTCGCCGCCGCGGCTTGCCTCCTGCTGCTTCTGGTGGTGGGGGCGGTGGTCAGCGCTAGCTACTATCAGGACGACGGCGGCGATGAGGACGCCGCCGCCGAGCAGAGCGAGCACACGATCCGATCGTTGAGCAAGTCCGTCACCGCGCTCTGCTCCTCGACCGACTACGTGCAGGCGTGCGAGTCGAGTCTGTCGAAGGTGGTGCCGGAGGACACGGAGGACCCGAAGGTGCTGCTGAAGGCGGCAGTCTCGGTGGTGCTCGACGAGATCAGCAAGGGGTTCGCCCACTCGCGGCTGCAGGCCAGCAACGACAGCCGCGTGCGCGGCGCCCTGCAGGACTGCCAGGAGATGTACGAGGACTCCAAGGGCGAGCTCAACGCCACGCTGCGTAGCATCATCGACCACGGCATCGAGCAGCTCCCCGCCCGATCGCACGACATGCGCACCTGGCTCAGCGCCGTCATCACCTACCAACAGACCTGTATCGATGGCTTCCCTGACGGCGAGCTCAAGGACAAGATGAAAGCCGCCATGAAAGGCAGCAAGGAGCTCACTAGCAACGCGCTGGCCATAATCGGCCAGGCATCCAACTTCCTCTCCCTCATTAACCTCCCCGCCCGCCGCCGCCTCCTCCTCCACGACCAGCCTTCGGTGACCAAGAACGACTACCCTTCCTGGTTCACCAAAGACGACCGGCGGATGCTCAAGAGCGTGAAGGTCAAGCTCGAGCCCAATGTCACCGTGGCCAAGGATGGCACCGGCGACTTCACCACCGTCAATGAGGCACTCTCCAAGATGCCCGACAAATACGAAGGAAGGTAACCGGAAACAGAGCAAAACAGAGACCAACTCATGATCTGTGCTGACATATGGATGCGTAGGTACGTGATCTACATTAAAGAAGGAGTATACGAGGAACAAGTGAACGTGACGAAGAAAATGGTTAATGTGACGATGTATGGAGACGGATCGAAGAGGACCATTATCACCGGCAGCAAGAATTTCATCGACGGCACGAGGACGTTTCTGACCGCCACATTTTGTAATCGAAACATCGATTAACATTTGAATTATTGCTTGTTTCTTGTTGATTAAGTGGTTTTCTTGGTTATCTTTTGGGATTCAGTTGCCGCCGGCAATCGATTCGTGGCAATCGGGATGGCGTTCCGGAACACGGCGGGGGCGGAGAAGCACCAGGCGGTGGCGCTGCGGGTGGTGTCGGACCGGTCGGTGTTCCTCAACTGCCGGATGGAAGGGTACCAGGACACGCTGTATGCGCACTCGCACCGGCAGTTTTACCGGGGCTGCGTCATCGCCGGCACCATCGACTTCATCTTCGGCGACGCGTCGGCGGTGTTCCAGAACTGCCTCCTGGTGGTACGCCGGCCGATGTCGAACCAGCAGAACATCGTGACGGCGCAGGGGCGAACCGACCGCCGGGAGACCACCGGGTTCGTCATCCACCGATGCCGCTTCCTAGCCGACAACCGCCTGAAGGACCCGTCGCAGCCGGTGATCTCGAGTTACCTCGCCCGGCCGTGGAAGGAGTTCTCGAAGACCATCATCATGGAGTCGCAGATCGACGGGTTCATCGACGAGAAGGGGTACCTGCCGTGGGATGGCACCTTCGCGTTGAACACGCTGTACTACGCGGAGTACAACAACAAGGGGCCGGGGGCGAACACCGCCGGCCGGGTGAAGTGGCCGGGAGTCCACGTCTTCAATAGGGAGGAGGCCCTCAAGTACACGGTGGAGAACTTCATACAGGGCTCCACGTGGATTCCGGCGAGCGGCGCGCCGCTGCGCTTGGGATTGGACTCTTGAGCAGCATCCAACTTTTCGGAGTCATGAGAGAGATGAAGAAGACGAAGGAGCGTTGTTTTGTTGGATTGATTTTTGTCTGCGAGCTACAAATGTGAGCCATTGCGTCGCGGGATGTACAATTTTTATGTTAAAAAAAAATTTTGATTAAAAAAATTCAAATTAAAAATTTAGTAATCATCGAAAACGAATTTCAAAATTTTTTATGATTTCAACTTCTAATCTTTCAAATTCTAAAAATTTAAAAAATAAAATTTTAAATTTTAAAAACATAAATTTAAAATATAAATCTATAATTACAAATGTTAAAAATAAAAATTCAAATCTTAATCCAAATTAAAATTTTACAAAATAATTTATCAAATTCAAAAATTCAAATCTTAATAAAAAAATAAAATTTTAGAAAATAATTTATCAAATTCTAAAAGATAATTTTAAATTTTAATTTAAAATTATATTTTAAAAATTTTAAAATTAAAATTTCAAATTTTAACTAAATAAATTCTCATCCTAAGTTGAGATAAAATTTATACATATTTATGTATTATATTACACACAAAATACGTTTGCGCGATCGATAGTATTATTGAAAAAGGTATATTTTTATTAAAAAAATATTTTAAAATTTGTTTAAAATTTGGTAAATTACTGAATCGTGTAGTTAAGATTCTAAAATATCCAAATCATGTATCATAATTTAAGAATTATCAAATCATATACCCAATATTATTTTCATCCTTGTTACTCTTTTCAATCAATTGCTACAGTTAAGTAATTAATTTTGGATATTGTTCATTTTCTAAATTCAAATGCTTGTAATGAAAAAGGTGATTACGTTATTTTAAACACCTTTCATGGCCGACTCATAAGTGGGAGCAAGATGAACTAGACCATATTAAAGGAAATGACCCAAGGGCTTCAAGTCCATTTAGACAGCGAGCATCGAAGGTAAACCACTTCGACAAAAATAGTATAGTTCCTATGTGGCAAAGTCTAATCCTTCTATGTGAAGAAAGTATCGAGAAAATATATTTTTCATATATTCAGAATAATGATATAATCTATATTTATATACATTATAAAAAGATAAAGATAAAATGAAATACATAAAAATATTTATGTGCAATAAATTTCAAGATATCATAATAATTTCAAGATATTCTAATAGAATGCCTTATGATGGAGGGCTCGTAGAGACACTAATCTTGAAACAGAAAAGATGAAATCGAGCACTAGGAAGTGATTTTGTCAGAGCATCAACTAACTGGTCAAACGACGAGATATAAGAGACACATACTTTATTACTCTGAAGCAGTTCACGAACAAAATGATAATCCAAATCAATATGCTTCATGCGTGAATTAAAGACAAGATTTGCGCAGAGATAAGTAGTTCCAACATTATCACTATCCAAATCTTCGAAGACTTGTGGAAGAGCAACAACAGGAGCCTCAGCAAATCTACTCCACAAGTACCGTTATCTCCCCCAATAAATCTCCCCAAGAGACAATAATGGGACCACTAGGTTATCCACCAGTGGCAACAGAACCAGGTCTGTCCCAACCCAGTTTTGAGCAGAGATCCTTCCAGGTCAAATTCAGAAGGGACAAAAATAATGAACTCTGGACCCTTCCATCAGCCCAATAGCAGGGAGGAGCAATATTTGTGATACCAGAACAAATTGGGCTATTTCATGACGTCTTCTCCAGATGGGAGTTGATTACTAAAAATCATGTCGCTAGCCAAGGCTTCACCGACCCGAAGGACAAGATAGAATATATGGAAAATTTATTGGGTTCTTTTACAATAACTCTGTTCGCATAATACCAATCAACCCTAATTTTTCCTTAATTATGAAACATAGATGCAGGAAACGGGATAGAGATTAGTAAAATAAATAGAAATAAACAACCTCGCTCTGATACCAGTGTGTGTGTGTGTGGAAGGAAGAGGAGCTGGGATCATGCAGCAGCTTGAAATAAAAGAAATAAGGAAACAGATTCACATATTCTTATTACCTCAAACTCTTACGACTTCACTTCCTAAGTAAGGCTCAAGGTTGTGCTTGAATGCCTTGCAAGGGTTGCAGGCTTCTCCTTATATAGAGAAGAGGCAGAGACGTCGGGTGCTCAGTGTTGGATCGATTTGGTTGCTAGAGGGGGGTGAATAGCGTTTTTCGAACTCTTTCATCCTACACGGTTAGTTGCGCGAGCGGAATATACTACAATAAAACTAACTAAACTAAAACATGAAAGAAACTCACGATTTACGTGGTTCGGAGATAAACTCCTACTCCATGGCTACTCATAAGGTGGGCGATCCCTAATCCGTCGGTGGATGATTCCCCGGAGCACCTCCGGCTAGATCGCGTAGCTCTTTGTGGGTGGAGATGTTAGGATCGATTCCCGTACGCTAGAGGGGGTGAATAGCGTTTCGAAGCCCTTTCTTCCTACAAGGTTAGTTTGCACAGCAGAATATACAATAAAAATAATCAAATAAAAACTAACCAATGCTAACACGAGGAATTTACTTGGTATCCACCCCGGGCGGGTGACTAATCCAAGAATCCGTCGGTGGATCACTCCCCGGATAACCTCCGGCTAGCCCTCGTCACTCCTTGTGGGTGGAGAAACCTTGCCACAACACCAAGCAAGCCTCTGAGCACAAAGACTACAATCTTGCCTTTAACCAAGACAAGATTCGTCAAGAAACTCAGCCACCACGAAGTCCTCTTTAAATAGGACTCGGGGCTGATTTCTCGCTACCAGTCGACTGCCCCAGGGCAGTCGACTGGTGCCAATCAAATTCGACCATTGACACTCCCAACGTTCGAATTTGCCAGCTCACCAGCCACCTACCAATCGACTGCCCCCAGGGCGGTCGACTGGTCCCAAGCTGAGACCCTTCTGTGAGTTTCATCAGTCGACTGCACTCAGGCCAGTCGACTGGTCTACTCACATACCTAAGGTTACCATTCCCGAGTACATTTCAGTCCGCACTCAAACCCTAGGATTTCCCGAGTACAATCACACTGCACTCATACCCTCACGACTCGACTGACTCCTCCTCCACAGCCTCGACTGTTGCCTTCACGCCCTCTTCATCTTCGGCTCCCGTCCCTCGGATGCACGCAAGCCTCCAGCTTGCCTCCATGCCATCCTTCACGTAAACCTCGAAGTCCGCGCCCATCAACTCATCGTCCTTGCTCTCCAAGGTCCCTCAGGTGCGCACACAAGCCTCCAGCTTGTCTCCATGCCACCCTTCATCGTACCTGTTGGGACCGGGTGCATGTTGACATGGATGCGGGTTCGTAATTTTAAAATTAATTACGTGCAGCGGAAGGTTTAGCATAAATAATTTCTCTAAATCATTTAACCACACATCTAAACATGCAATTTTATCTTGTGTAGACATGATCATATATTTAAAATTTTTGCAGAAACGTAAACTAATTTACATATTATCTCACGTAACTTGAAGGAAGGGACGAGATCCAACCGTAAGCGTCCTTTGGAAGCTCCGCCTCTATTCGTGTCCACGCCGAGTATCTTCGGGATGGCTTCGCAAAGCCATGAGTTTCGTGTTCTCGAGAACTACTAGATTCTCCGAGAACGCGACGAGAAAAACCAAGAGAGAAGTCAGAAGACTAACCACAAAAGGATGGCTGGCTGGTGCTCCTTCTTGGGGCTGGTTGGCGCACGGCAAGAAGGGGAGAAGAGAAGGAGAGAAAGAGAGGGAGAGAGCCTATGCCTTCATCTCTATAATTATCACCCACCCAAGCCTTGCCTTGGGTCCTTTATATAGTGGCATCTCAACCATCAAGCCTCTCAAATATGGAATAACTTATTCCATCATGCTAAGTTTGATTTTATATCATGGTTAAAATCATATTTTAATTCATGATAAAAATCTTCTCTCCTATGGAATAAATTTCCTTATCATGGTAAATCAATCCATGATTGATTTTATAAAATAAACCAATCCATGGTTCATTTTAATTTTCATGAAAAATATACCAAACCTTGGTTTATTATATAAAAATTTATATCGTCCATAATTTTATAAAACAAACCACACTTGGTTTATTTTATAAATTGAACCAAAAACTTGGTTCTCTCCCTTTGTTGTGGCCGGCCAAGCAAAGAGGATGGAGGCCCTCTTTGGCCGGCCCATCCAAGCCAAGCCCCAATGAATTAAACTTATTTAATTCATCTATTAAGTCTTCAAAAGACTTAGCCATTTTACGCTTCCGATGCGTCTCTGAAAAATTTAGATTCGACTTATCGTTTGGCTCAACCAAACTTAATCTCTCTTGATTGGAAAATCCAATTTTCAACTTGTTTTAAATCCCTCGGATTACTCGTAGTGCGTGTGACTAAATAGGCTTTCGATTTATGTTGGCCGTCTATAATTAATCAATCATAGAACGATCATGAGTGACACCTAGTAGTACATCATGATCCCCAATTAATCGAAAGATCAACGGTTGACCTCAGAAACAATTCTGAAACCCTTCAGCAGCTATAATGAATCGTGCCCCATTCCCTTCACCATCTTATACCCACTTGGTTCAGGACATGGTCTATGTGTGTCAGTCCCCACTAGGCTGACTATGTCACATCTAGCCCAAGTAACGTTTTCTTGTCCTACGGATTTTAATTACTCTCATGTATTTAAGAGATTCATACTCTGAATATGTCATGCTCTGGCCATAGGCTTCGAGTAACAATCCGACGATAGGACTCAGGTATACATCTCCTCGCAAGGAGTGGTGAATCCTTTGTAGGCTGTTCAAACATCTTCGGGCACTTCGGCTTATACCCAATCATCCTGGGTCCACACCTCCTTGGAGATGCTTGCTTAAGATGTCAAAGTATAAGTCTCCATGACCAAGATGACTTGAACACCGCAAGCCAAAGGAACATTGCACTTAAGCTGCAGTAAGAACTTCACTGACATATCTATATGTAGACTACCATATGAAGTTTTACAGCCAGTCACTCCAATGAACTAGTTCCTTTAACTAGCATTCATGTTTATCTCCGGACATCTCAATGTCACTAGCCAGTGAGAATCAGCTGATTAGAGAATAACCCATGCTAGTCTCAACAGAATTGATAGTGTCCGTATTTATCAATTCATCGACTAGGGACAATTTCAATACTTCACAATTGTACATGTAGAGATAATCACTAGTTGTGAATTCATCACAAATTCTCTCATACTGTGAATTGTATTACGAACATTCAGTAAATGAGTTTAAGATCTCAATCAAATACACAAACATGTATATTCAAATAGTGAATATTCATTTATTAAAATAAATGATTACAATCATAAGGCGATTGTCTTAGGACACTTCTCTCATATCACTAACAGTACCGAGGCCGTCCAGTCAAGTCCATATGCGTAACCTGTACAGCCTGCACACTCAACATACGCATATAAGAATACAAGGGTAATCCTAACTTAAACCCTTTGCCCAAACATCAAAACCCATGGTCACACCGGACCATCTTATGGTCGATTGCTCCAACAATCTCCCCCTTTTTGATGTTTGGCAATACGTTTAAGTTAGAGAAAGCAAAATAGTAGTCAATAGCAAAAGCAATGCTAAAATAAATACATATGCAATGCATGTATGGATCCTATCCAAGGCATCCTACACCTAACTCTCCAAGTTAGGACTTTTTACACAACGGGATCCTATCCCAAGGCATCCCACACCTAACCCTTCAAGTTAGGAATTTTCACCAAACCGGGGGATTTTTTTAAAGCTTCTCCCAAGCTCCCCATGCATTGGACTTACAAAGGCTTTTTAAGAACCTCTCCAAGGTTCCCCTTATGCCAAGAATGGAGCAATCATACTCCCTCTTAATCTTAGCTCCCCCTAAACCTAGGGTTTCTAGAAAAGGTGTGTTTGGTTTCCCAACTTAAACCTAACACTTCTCCCCCTTTGCCTAACATCAAAAAGAACCCAACAATATCCCAATTATCGGTTCTTTTAATCCCCAATGACCATAAACAATGTGTACTAGCTCCCCATACACTTATTATGCATCATTTGGACCCCAAACCAGCTGCTGATACAAAAATAAGCCTTGACCAGTCGACTGCCAAAATGCGCCAAAAAATGGCAGTCGACTGATACTCTGAAAGTCTGAAATTTCAACATTTCTGACGAAATTTAGAAATACGCCAAAAATTCCACAAATCTTCAAAAATTTCCAAATTTTGTGGAGAGGTTTGTGGTACACATATCTACTTGGGAAAAATACATTCCAAAATATATCTATCACCATTCCCAAGTTTGATACAAAATCCAAAACTAGCCAAAAACTTCAATCAAACCTTGACCTAAAGTCCTAGTTTTGGTTTCCTCTTGATGTCTTTGCCCATGCCACCCCACAATGCATCCCTAGCATTGATTTACATGACAATTACACACCAAAAATCAATTTTTATGCAATATGACCCCAATGTCATATTTCCATGCATGAAACTTAAAAACACCGTGCCAAAACTCAAGAATTGAAACTCAAGTCCGTCTCCAATTCTTTTGGCATACTCCATGGTCCATCTGGACCTCTAGGAGCACCCCCTCCCAAGGTCCATTCATCATATATCCCAAAGACTCTTAGAGCTCCCCCTTGAGCTCTTAGCCCTAGCCACCTCCCTAGGTGACTCAACCATCACTAGGCCACATCGGTGTTCCACCGGTGACTCTTGGCCTACAAACTCGACCCTCTTAACCTTAGACACCTTGTCTTTGGTTAAGTCATTTCTTTTTCCTTTAAATGGCACCCCTTTGCCATTTTGGACTCCCCCTTCTTGCCATAATCATATGCTACGCTAGCATATTTCTTTCCCTTGGCATGAGAGTTCTTAGATCGGTATCCCAATCCCGATCTATCATTGGTGCAGTTTAAACCACCCAACACCATGTCTAGACCCTTTGATCCAATCGTGAATCTTTCTAGGGTCTTTTCTAAAGTATCAAGCTTTGCTCTGAAGACTTGATTTTCCCTTTCTAAGTTTTGAACCTTTGAGTCCATATGTCCACTTTGGACATTCCTAGACCTACCCATATTCCTAGGCACATTCCTCCCCTTCTTGGAACTAGTGTCTCGATCCTTAGGTCTAGAAGTCTTGAATTCATGATGCATGCTCTTTATAGGGTTATGATCTATCTTGTTAGTCCTAGTCCTATCATTCTATCTAAATCCAAAATTATGCACCATCAGACAATTTTCTTTAATATTAGCATGCATGGATGAATGATGAATTCTATTTCTATCATGCAAGGAGGATCTTGAATTTAAATTGCATTTTGACCTAGCGTTAGGAATTACCTCCCTTACCCTTGGAGTTCCTCCTTGTTGTGAAATTCTCTTCTTCCTTTGCTCTTTCTCCCATCTCCTCAAGTGCTCCATCTTCTTGAGCTCTCCACTCTTTAGGCACTTGGTGTGGTAGTGCCCTAGCTCACCACACGTGAAGCATCTAATCTCCTTTTTCTTTTCTTGGGCTCCTTCAATCCTACAACCCACGTTAGATTTAAATCAAATGGACTCGGGTTTAGATTTTACATCCTTCTTACCTTTTAGGCACTTATCCTTGTAGTGCCCCTTTTCGTTGCAACCAAAGCATATGATGTGCTCCTTCGATTTAGCTTTGGTGGAGGTGGAGACTAGGTTGACTTCTTCAACCTTGGATGATGTAGATTCTTCTTCTTGATCCGACATTGAATTGGGTCTCTCCTCCCCCTCAATTCTTGAGGTGGAGACCTCTTCCTCTTCTTCTCTTGAGGAGGTTAATGATCTTTCACTTACTTTCTCCTCCTCACTTGAAGAGGTTGATGTTGGTGCAGGAAGCACCAGATCGAACCTTGTTTTGATATTGGCAAAGGATTCAAAGTTAAGGGTTGTTTGGTATCTAACAATGCTGCTTGAGAGTGCAGGAAACAAAGTCCTAGCGAAGGGCTGCTAGGCACCTGACGATGGGCTGTCAGGAAACCAAGTCCTGGCGAAGGGATGCTGGGCGAAAACCAAGTCCTGGTGAAGGGATGCTGGGCGAAAACCAAGTCCTGGCGAAGGGCTGCTGGGCGAAAACCAAGCCCTGGCGAAGGGCTGCTAGGCGAAAACCAAGACCTGGCGAAGGGCTGCTGGGCAAAAGTCCAACTGGTGAAACCGGTTGGCACCAGGTAAATTCTCCCGAGAGGAGTAGGTGAGGACGCGTTCCCCTAGAGGGAACATTAGGCGTCGGTTCGACCTAGGGCTCCATTTTGGAGACCCAAAGTCAGAACCAAGACAGCCAAGGCTGTGTAAGATTAACTTATTAATTGCTATTTTTGGACTAACCCTGGATGCAGGACCGAAGGACTGTGTTTCTGCAGCTCAGAGAGCCTCAAAGGAGTGAGGCAGTAGCTGAGCAGGGCACCCCGGATGGTTCGGGCGTCCCAGAGTCAACCCAAAGTCAGCAGAGCAAGTAAACGCCCCGACAGCAGCACATTTGGGGGCGCCCCGGATGATTCGGGCGCCCCGCGCGCATCGGGCGCCCCGCGTGTCGCAGGCGCCCACTGTGCCACGCCACTGATAGCTGCAGCAGCTCACCCTCGCGAAGAAGATGAAGCCTTGACCGGTCAACTCGGGCGCCCCGCGCGCGTCGGGCGCCCCAGTCAAATGTGATCCCGAAGAAGCAGAGATCAGCCTTGACTAGAGGGCTTGCCGGATCGAAAGCCACGTGGGGGGGGGGGGCGCCCCGAGCATCTCGGGCGCCCCAGTCAAATGTGATCCCGAAGAAGCAGAGATCAGCCTTGACCAGAGGGCTTGCCGGATCGAAAGCCACGTGGGGGGGGGCCCCGAGCATCCCGGGCGCCCCCAACCCTATAAAAGGGACCCTCGACCCTCTTCTTCAATAATCAATTTTTTCAGAGACTTCCACGCTCTTCTGCTCTCGTACTTTGCTCCAGATACTGCCCAACTCGAGCCGACGACGTCCCGCTGCCCCGAAATCTTCGATCTACTCCGGACGTCGGTAAAAGAAGAGCATACTTCTTATTGTATAAGTTTACTGCACTTATTCTGTATTCAATAATTGTAAACTGGTTTACGAACTTATAGAATTGCCCGTAGAAAACGGTCAACGACCATGGGCCTTGGAGTAGGAGTCGACCCAGGCTCCGAACCAAGTAAAAATCTTGGTGTTCGCATTGTCTGATTTTAATTATTCCGCTACGCAATTGCTCTTTACGAAATCCGAACGATTTGCGACATTCACCCCCCCTCTATCGCATCTCTCGATCCAACAAGTGATATCAGAGCGGGGTAGTTCAAACTTGGTGCAACCACCAGTTTGAAAGTTTTTTCGGATTTACGAATTTTTTTTAATTTTATTTCTTTTCTTTTTGTTAATCAACGCAACTCAATCTCGTTCGCTTTTTATTTTATATAAATAATATCTGTAGGTGGATCTAAAATATCCTTACGCCTTTTTCAATTTTGAATTGTCATCTTTTCACCATAAGTCTGAATTAATAAAACGAACAATTCTTAAAAATTTGTCATAAATTTTTTTATTATTATTTTAATGTTATTTCTCGAAATTCGTGCCACTTTAATTCGAGCAATCTTTTAACTCTTATTTTTCACCATTAATCAGAATATTCATTTCCCAAAAATTTTGTCTCAAATTTTTTATTATTATTTTATTATTATTTTGCCTCGAAATTAGTGCAATTTTTTGGGCAAATTTTTTTTTTCTCTTTCTTCTTCTCCCGCACTACTAATCCAAGACCAAGTCTTGGTACATTTCGGTTAATTCTGTTGTGTGCAAGGGTTTTTAAATGGCCAATCGAGAATGGAACAGCATTCGTCCACCTCTCTTCTCCGGTGAAAACTTCAATTCTTGGAGAAGTCAAATGGAGTTCCATCTAAAGACCCATATGGACATATAGACGATCATTCAAACAGGGTTCCACCCCCCTACAGAAGATGGACGATCAATTGCATGGGACAAACTGGATGAACCAACCCTCAACCAAGATGCAAGAGCAACTGCAATTCTTCAATGCGGTCTAACCAACGAACAACTCAAGCTAGTCGGTTCATTTGGATGTGCTAGAGAAATTTGGGAGAAATTGATCAATCTTCATCAGGAAATCTCAGATGAAGAAGAAGATCAGGTAAGTTATCTCGCACTCTCGGTCCAAGCACAGACAGCCGAGTCAGAGTCTGAACCTGAAGCTAGAGTCGAAATCGAACCAGCAGAATCAGACGACGAATTAACTGAGACGGTAACCAATTTCAAATTCTTTTCTAAATTAGAATTAAATAATCAAATAGATACTATAATGGTCGAGAAAGGTATAAGTTTTATTGCAGGGAAAACTCCAAGAGAACTGCAAAAGAGGCCTCAACTAGAACCTGAGTCCAACTCAGACTCAGAATCTGACGACAAAGAAAGGTATCCTCGGAAACTTGTCCGGTTAGCTCGCGACCACTACAAAATACTGAGGAAACAATCAAGCAAAGGGAAGATGGCTAAAATCAAGGGGGAGACCTCCAAAAGGGAATCAAATGGTAAATTTACAGTATTTAATAATCAATTATTTACTATGAACAACATGATTAATTCATATGAAAATGTAATTCATAACATTGCTTATTGCGAAAATCTAGAATATTATTACCATTTTGAAGTGACTTAAATAATTTTTTTTATTAAATTGCATGTTTGATTGATTGATTGTTTATTTAATTTTTGCAATTTACCATGCTTAGACTTAGGTTTAGTTAGCTTAAGGACTTAACCAATTACTTGAAATTTGAAAACATAGTATTGGGAGGAGGTGAGATGATAGTACGTTAGGGAAGCCAATTTGGCGGAACTAGCCGAAGCTACCGATCCAAGACCCAAGCTAGTTAGACCAGAAAATGACCTAATTTAATTTGAAAATGAAATTTCATTAAAAGGCTTTGTCAAGGAAAGGGTGGATGATCCCATAAGGCTTCGGCCAAAGAAGGCCTAGTGCCTCGCCAAGACCTGGAAGCCAATTTCTGAAATTCAAATTCAAGTTAACTTTTGTCAAATTCGAATCTAACTCAAATTTCAAATAATTATAGATCCTAATATGTTTTTCAAACTTCCACTTCTCAAACTTATTATCCTTTGCAAAACACTTAATCTGTTTTCAAAATTTCTGTTTTTTTCAAAAGTGAATAACTTTTCAAAATAAATGATAATTCCCTTTCAAACTTAATTTTTACCTTCAAATCTGTCTCACAAGAACTTTTAAGGCTAACTGTTTGAAAACTCTAGATTGGGTGAGACAGGAAAATTAAGTTCAAATTAAAAATTCTTTTATGTTGTGTTTTCATTCAGAGAATAATTTCAACATAGTCAAACCATGATTAACATGGTTAAACCTTAGTCAACTGAGTCAAACATGGTCAAACCTAGTTAATGCTAAAGACCCTTCAAGCACTTAGATAAAATTAAGACAAGTCGAATACAAGGGGAGTTCTTTTTAGATTTAGTCTCAAAACCTGATTTAGTATCATTTCAGAATAAGGCCTTCAAAAATTACTCAAAATTCTTGGTATATTACTATCTCTTTGAAAAATTATTATCATTTCAAAATATTTCTTTTCAAAAACTGTGTTATTATTATTACTTCAAATTGAGGTGTCAAAAATTTATCTCCTTGAAAGTTTCATACTCAGAAGATTATTCAAAATTATTTTTTTTTGTTTTTAATAAACCCTAAAGACACAAAGGAAGGTCCACTTCATGATCTACTAGGACTCCTAGGATGTGTCAAATTTAGGGGGAGTTTGATTCAAAAGAAGAATTTCTGAAAATTTTTTTTGGTAATTATTTGTTTTGAAGTTATTAGATAATTCTTATAATTTAAATCAAACCCTAAAACTCAGAGGAAGATCGCTTGTAGTCAACAAGCTTCCTAGGACTGGGTCAAGTTTAGGGGGAGATGAAATTAAAAGAATTATTGAACATTTTCAAAATTATATGTTTTTATGCACTGCAAGTTCAAAATCCTTTTGAAAACTTAAATAATTTTTCTGTCAAAATACTATTATTTTACAAAACTCTTGTGGCTTATGAAATTAATTTTATAATATTTACTTGGGTTGGAGAAAATTTTCCAGGACACTTAGGAAAATGTCCTTGTAGTCAACAAGGTTTCCTAGGATTGTGTCGGACTGGAAAAGAAACCTAGTCAAGTAAAATATTTTGTGTTCAAAATGCATAATCCTTTTCAAAAATTACTTATACTTTTCAAAGTCTAAGTCTTTTCAAAATTACATATATCTTTCAAAGTCTAAATACTTTTGTAAAAGTACTTATGTGTTTCAAATCTTAATTTATTTCAAAAGTACTTAGATTTTTTCAAAAATACATAATATTTATTTCAAAAGTACGTTTGAAGATTCAAAAGCACTTATGTCTTCAAAAATACATAATATCTGTCAAAAAAAATTACTGCTATAATGTTTTCAAAAGTATAAATATTTTTCAAGGCAATATTGTTCTAAAAGATTGGCCTACAAATATAAAATATCTTTTCAATACTTTTCCAAATAAAGTTTTGTTGGTGCAATTTAAACTTTTTGCTATACTTTCAAGAATTATACTAAGTATTTTTATGCTTTCAAAACTCATAGGCTCTGATACACAAACGCTCTCCTTAAAACTTCTCTCAAAATATTTTTATATTAGACTTAAAAAAATGGTCTAAAACATAAGGAGAAGAGTTTTACATTAAGGGGGAGAGAAAGGGAATGTTATTTTTAAGCTATTTCAAAATCTTAAGCATTTCTAAGTGGTTCAAAGTTATTTTTAGTGCATGTTTTCTTAAATAAAATTTTCCTTAGTAATCAAAATTTGTCTGAGAAAAAGGGGTTTTTAACAAAAGTTTAAGCTTGCTATGGATACAAATACTTTTGCTCTTTTTGAAAAATACTTTGTCAAAAACTTATTTTTTGGTACAACTCAAAACTCCCCATTAGAAACCTTGCTAACCCATGTATGCTTTTGATATATGTCAAAGGGGGAGGAAAGGTCAAAGTTAAGTATTTTAAGTATTTTATAACACAAGTATTCAGGATTTTAGAAGGAGTATGAAAAATAAAGAATTTTTTTTTAACTCTAGAGTTATGCTTCACTGTTTACCTTATGCTCTTAACTGTTGTAATTTTTTTCTTAACTTTGAATTGTGTTGCCATAATCAAAAAGGGGGAGATTGTTGGTGCAGGAAGCACCAGATCGAACCTTGTTTTGATATTGGCAAAGGATTCAAAGTTAAGGGTTGTTTGGTATCTAACAATGCTGCTTGAGAGTGCAGGAAACAAAGTCCTAGCGAAGGGCTGCTAGGCACCTGACGATGGGCTGTCAGGAAACCAAGTCCTGGCGAAGGGATGCTGGGCGAAAACCAAGTCCTGGCGAAGGGCTGCTGGGCGAAAACCAAGTCCTGGCGAAGGGCTGCTAGGCGAAAACCAAGACCTGGCGAAGGGCTGCTGGGCAAAAGTCCAACTGGTGAAACCGGTTGGCACCAGGTAAATTCTCCCGAGAGGAGTAGGTGAGGACGCGTTCCCCTAGAGGGAACATTAGCGTCGGTTCGACCTAGGGCTCCATTTTGGAGACCCAAAGTCAGAACCAAGCCAGCCAAGGCTGTGTAAGATTAACTTATTAATTGCTATTTTTGGACTAACCCTGGATGCAGGACCGAAGGACTGTGTTTCTGCAACTCAGAGAGCCTCAAAGGAGTGAGGCAGTAGCTGAGCAGGGCGCCCCGGATGGTTCGGGCGCCCCAGAGTCAACCCAAAGTCAGCAGAGCAAGTAAACGCCCCGACAGCAGCACATTTGGGGGCGCCCCGGATGATTCGGGCGCCCCGCGCGCATCGGGCGCCCCGCGTGTCGCAGGCGCCCACTGTGCCACGCCACTGACAGCTGCAGCAGCTCACCCTCGCGAAGAAGATGAAGCCTTGACTGGTCAACCCGGGCGCCCCAGTCAAATGTGATCCCGAAGAAGCAGAGATCAGCCTTGACCAGAGGGCTTGCCGGATCGAAAGCCACGTGGGGGGGGGGGGGGGCGCCCCGAGCATCTCGGGCGCCCCAGTCAAATGTGATCCCGAAGAAGCAGAGATCAGCCTTGACCAGAGGGCTTGCCGGATCGAAAGCCACGTGGGGGGGGGGGGGGCGCCCCGAGCATCCCGGGTGCCCCCAGCCCTATAAAAGGGACCCTCGACCCTCTTCTTCAATAATCAATTTTTTCAGAGACTTCCACGCTCTTCTGCTCTCGTACTTTGCTCCAGATACTGCCCAACTCGAGCCGACGATGTCCCGCTGCCCCGAAATCTTCGATCTACTCCGGACGTCGGTAAAAGAAGAGCATACTTCTTATTGTATAAGTTTACTGCACTTATTCTGTATTCAATAATTGTAAACTGGTTTACGAACTTATAGAATTGCCCGCAGAAAACGGTCAACGACCGTGGGCCTTGGAGTAGGAGTCGACCCAGGCTCCGAACCAAGTAAAAATCTTGGTGTTCGCATTGTCTGATTTTAATTATTCCGCTACGCAATTGCTCTTTACGAAATCCGAACGATTTGCGACATTCACCCCCCCCTCTATCGCATCTCTCGATCCAACAGTTGACACTTCCTTTTCTTCTTCTTCTTCTTGACCACTTTGACTTTTCTCCTTGAGCTCTTGAGCATGTGCAGGACTTTCATGATACTCTTTCACTTTACTCCATAATTCACATGCACTTTGATAATCCCCTATACCATTTAACACATTAGTAGACAAAATATTGATTAATATATCTATTACCTTCTTATTTGTCCGAAATTGTTCTTGTTGCTCTTTGTCCCAATATCTAGGACGAAGCTTCTTCCCGTGCTTGTCCTTTGGAACTTCGAAGGGTTCTTCAAGCGCGATTTGGCATGCCCAATCCATTCCGAACCACGTCTCGATCCTCGCCCGCCAATAGTTGAAATCCTCGTGGTCGTAGGCCGGCGAAGTATAGATGTCGTCCCCAAATTTATCTTCCATGATTTCTTCCTCTAGCGTGTGCTCCCTCGGCGGTTAATCCGATCAAGAGCGGTCCTTCGCTCTGATACCAATTGTTAGGATCGATTCCCGTACGCTAAAGGGGGGTGAATAGCGTTTCGAACCCCTTTCTTCCTACAAGGTTAGTTTGCACAGCGGAATATACAATAAAAATAATCAAACAAATACTAACCAATGCTAACACGAAGAATTTACTTGGTATCCACCCCGGCCGAGTGACTAATCCAAGAATTCGTCGACGGATCACTCCCCGGATAACCTTCGGCTAGCACTCGTCACTCCTTGTGGGTGGAGAAACCTCGCCACAACACCAAGCAAGCCTCTGAGCACAAAGACTATTATCTTGCCTTTAACCAAGACAAGATTCGTCAAGAAACTCAGCCACCATGAAGTCCTCTTTAAATAGGAATCGGGGCTGATTTCTCGCTACCAGTCGACTGCCCCCAGGGTAGTCGACTGGTGCCAGCCAAATTCGACCGTTGACACTCCCAACGTTCGAATTTGCCAGTTCACCAGCCACCTACCAGTCGAATGCCCCTAGGGCAGTCGATTGGTCCCAGATTGAGACCCTTCTGTGAGTTTCATCAGTCGACTGCACTCCGGTCAGTCGACTGGTCTACTCACATACCTAAGGTTACCATTCCCGAGTACATTTCACTTCGCACTCAAACCCTATGATTTCCCGAGTACAATCACACTGCACTCATACCTGTTGATGCAGTCTGACCCTGATTATTGTTTTGATGTTGACATCGGTTTTAGTTTAGGTTGATGATTATTATGATTATGGTTAAGTCCTGATCGGGGATTAGGCATGTTATCGAAAATCCTAGCTTGGAGGGCTAGGTGTTGGAAAATCCTAACCTGGAGGGTTAGGTATGGAAAATCCTAGCTTGGAGGGCTAGGTGTTGAAAAGTCCTAATTCGGAAGGTTGGGTGAAAAGTCCTAGCTTGGAGGGCTAGGTGAAAAGTCCTAACTTGGAGGGTTAGGTGAAAAATCCCAACTGGAGGGTTAGGTGAAAAATCCTGGATTGGAGGGTCAGGTCCTAGCTTAGAGGGCTAGGTTGGATGAAACCCTAGCTTGGAGGGCTAGGTTGGAGCCCCTGGATCGATCTGGTGACTGATCAGGGAGTTGGCAAGGTGCTCCTTCGTGGATCGGTTTGGTGACTGATAACAAGCATTTTGACGGATAAATTTTGTGCAATTAGTGAGGGAATTTGAGGCTTTGGGATGTATTTGTTTATGAAATGATGCATAATTATGAATAGGATGTATTTTCATTGGTTAATTAATTTTCCTACATTTTCACACTCATATTTCATTCTATTGAATTTTTAGACAGCTTGTGCATCATCGGATCAAAATGTCTCATTCTGTTGAAGGCCTGATTGGTCACCAGACCAATCAGCGGAAGGCCTGATCGGTCCAGTGACCGATCAGGGAAGGCCTGATCGGTCCAGTGATCGATCAGGAGGAGATGGCATAGAGGAATTCAGAATTTTAGCTACTGATCACATCCTGATCGGTCCCCAGACTGATCAGGGAGTCTTTTGATCGGTCCCCAGACCGATCAGGGAGCATCCTAACCGATCCAGAGCCATTCAGTCCAATCAGTAGCTGTCCAGATGCGATCGGATGCGCGGATCATCACAACCCTCCCCTTGAATCTGACAACGACGATTGATGGAGTTTCCTTGCAAGTGATCTCAGCCACTCATCAGAGGAAATCAAGGGTGGAAAGGAGAAGTAGAAAAGGAGGATAAGGGCAGCCAAGGGGGTATCACGCCATCGCATCTCTTACCCGATGCCCCTCTACTCCATCGATCGCAGCCAAGGGCCGACGGTTCCTCCCTCCACCTTACAGCGGTCGGCCGGCCATTTCCACTCCATCAACATCTCCTCCTTCTCCTCTCCTGGTTGGGAGCCCAAGCTCCACCAACGCACCATCTTCTTCCTCAAGCCTTGGACGCAAGCCGCTGCATCTTAGCCATTCTTCCTTTCGGCAGCCCTCCATCAGATTTGGTTGTTGAATTTATGTAGTGGGATGTTTTTATTGATTGTTGAATGCTTGTAATCCATTTCTGTCATCTATGTTTAAGTTTCTTGCTTTTTATTCATTTTGATTCATGCTTGTTACTTGTTCGATGAAATGCCCCAACCAATTGTTTTAGTTTATCTTAGCTTAGGTTTTTGCTACATGGTATTAATTGAATGTTTCAAGTTCTCTTATGTTTAAGTATGCAATTAGGTTAGATTAGGTTAAGTTTCATTAATGTTCTATTTCGTTAATTGCTTCCCTTATGTTGCCGTTCATTTCCTTGTCAAGTGTAGTTAGGTAAGATTAGATTTCTTTACTCGCATTATCTTTCATTAATTAGGATTAGATTTCATACTTGCGTTGCTGTTTCATTTCGTAGTCTTAGTTTTCAAATCCAAACCCCCAGTTTATTATCAAAAATCCAAAAGTAATAATTTGGAATCCTAGGATTATTAACCTATCATTACATTCCTTAAGAGAGACGACTCGAGTTACTCTATACTATATTAGTTTAGAGGAGTTCGATACTTAAATTGTATTTGAAACCGTAACACGACTAAAAGTGGTTATCAAATTTGGCGTCGTTGTCGGGGAGTGTAGTGGTGTTTGATAATTTTAGGATTTGATTTTATTCTTATTTGCTTTATCCTTTTGTACACGGGTGCTGCCATTTTGTTTGTTTTGTGACAGGACTGCAGATTCAAAATGTCTTCAAAAAACAGTTAGAGATCAAATTTTTGATGGAGTTAAAAGGTTTGTTTAAGCTGAAGGAGTGCCAACAAAGGACAAACGCTTATCCATCTACTTACCAGCAGCCGTGTCAACAATTTTAGCAGCCTTATTCAGATTTTCAGCAGTCCTATTCAGATTTTCAACAACCAGATTATCAATTTCAGTAAGGGCAGCCACAATCTCAGCCTTTTCAAGAATTTCAGTAGCCCTATTCAGATTTTCAGCAAATCCAACATTTTAATCAGCTACCACAGCAATTTCAACCCCAACAGATTCCAGAGCAGCATGGATACTTCCAACCTCTGAATCAGCCACAACAACAGTGTCAGCAGAATTTCTCAGATTTTCATCAACAATTTCATTATGATCAGCAAGGCTTTCAACCTGCACAATAAGAATTCCAATTATACAACCAGATTTTTCAGAGCAATAATTTCCAGCAACAAATTCTATTACAGCAAGAGCAACAAAAGAATGATTCCACTCTTCAAGACTTGCAAAGACACGTTGAACAAATAATTAGTGGATGGGAGCAAATGGGCGCCCAGGGATTGAGCTAATTACCTTCTCAAGCTACTCCTCAACAGTCAGATAGGTATAACTCATTTTCGAATTCCTACGATTCTAATTGGGGGGATCAGTTATATTTCAGGTATGAGGATACACAAAGTCAATTTACTGAGCAATATCCAGCATATCAGAATCTATAGACATTCCAGGATGATCCTATGTCTTCATGGTCACATCCGGTTCAGCAACAAGAATCGGAGTTTAAGCTCACTTTGGAGCCACTCCTCACTCATTTACAACAACATCAAGAAAGGAGTCTTCAGCAGTTGAGCACTCAGATTAGCACTCAGATTAGTGCTCAGCTTCAGCAGCAATTTGAGAAGGATTTTCCGCAATGTAACACTCCATTTCAGTAGCATCAGGAAGGCCATGGACAGTTTCAGAGTAGGACTGATGCTTCCAGTCAGAACATAGAGCAACCAATTGGACAGATATCCTTCACCATTAGTCAGATGCAGACTGCAGGGACCAGGATCGATGCTCAGAGAGGATATTCTAGTTCGGATGACCAGGAGGAGGTGTTAGCTACAGGGGAGGCTGAAGATTTGAAGACTGTATCTGACTCATTTTTTTTGCAGATGATTCTATAGGTGTAGGGGATTGCACTAAGCCCCAGGGACCACCTATATTGATTGAGATGCCTTCAGAGGATAGGTTTGAGAGTGTAGGGGATTGCACTGAGCCCCAGGGACCACCCATACCTACTGGTCAGTCATTATCTATAGAGGCAGCGGAGGAGATTGATAGAAAAGCTTGTGACAGCCTTAAACTCATTTCTGAAGCTCCACAGGACCTTTCTCATCTTTTATTTTGTGATGATATTGTTATTGATGGTCCTAATTTTTTTAATATGGTTATTGCAGATATGGTTGATAAAGCATGCATTGCAGATGAATCCACAAGTGTAGGGGATTGCACTGAGCCCCAGGGATCACCTACATTGAGTGACATATTAGAAGATTCAGAGGATAAGTATGGAAGTGTAGAGACTTGCTTGGTGGAAGCAAAAACCCAAGAATCACCTCTTTTCGTTGTATGCCCACCAGAACCTGAACCTGAGATTGTAGTAGAGCATGTACTTGACCAGGAGATTCTTCAGCACGATCAGGTACCCAAGGTTGCTTCATTGGCTGCGATATATTTCTTGATATAACATATGTGGATGTTGGTTGTGAAAATTCTATTGAGGTACCTAGAATTGATTTTATTGGTTATGACGCATATTTTGATTCTTTTAATATAGAGGTGGTATATATTTCACTCTTTTCTTACCCTGCATGCGTGCGGGAGGTATTTTCTGTAACGCACATTTTTTTTTTCATAAAGCGGCGTTACGTTAACATACTTAAGGCATGTAGACATCATAAGGCAGCGGAATAACTTTAACTTATACATACATGCCCTACTACCACTCCTAACATAATGACATGGAAACTCGGCATATTGACTTCATACTTAAACATCATATCATGTCATATCATGTCATACTTAACATCACATCATAGAGTTCCATAAGTCATTATTCAAGCATATAAGTGACTAAAGTAAAGTTCTAGCATAAACGATAAACATATGATTCCCTGGGCCAAGTCACTACCACACACATGCGTTCTTGCCCTCCTGCTGCTTCCATCATTGTCCCCTTGAATGATCTGCGGTATAAGAAAATAAGACTATAAGCACACAGGCTTAGTAAGACTCTTTCCTACTCACAAAAACCATTCATCATCTCATAATGAGCACATGAAACATTAACATACTTGGTGCTCTACTTAGAACATAACATCTTGAATCACTTATCATATACATAGCATGGCATGAACATAAACATAAGTGAACATTCCTAGTATGGCATAAGACATGGCATAATCGTAAACATAGTAAACATTCTAAGCATGACACAATACGTGGCATGAACATAACATAATAAACATTCTAAGCATGACATAATACATGGTATAAACATAACATAATAAACATTCTAAGCATGGTATAATACATGGTATAAACATAACATAATAAACATTCTAAGCATGACATAATACATGGTATAAACATAACATAATAAACATTCTAAGCATGACATAATACGTGGCATGAACATAACATAATAAACATTCTAAGCATGACATAATACATGGTATAAACGTAACATAATGAACATTCGAAGCATGGCATAATACATGGTATAAACATAACATAATAAACATTCTAAGCATGGCATAATACATGGTATAAGCATGTCTATAAAGTGTAAACCAACCTGTAGGGCCTGATCATAGGCATACTTCCTATCATAGCATATGAACATCTTCTTAACATAATCATGGCATAGATCATTTATTTCCCTGCATATTCCTTAATACGAAGCATAAGCATAAAAATCTTATCAACATAGCATAATGCATAACATGAATGAATGCATGAGTGGAATGCTTATACATAAGGATGCTTAACTTTTTAAACATACTTTTAAATGTTTAAACATAATCATCATATCATTGGGGTCCCCAGCTTGTACCACATACATACATCATAGCGCGCATCCCTAGCAAGTCCGAGGTAGCGAGCCCCGACCTACTAGGGTAAGGACAGCATAGTCGGTAGTCCCAGAACCGAGGCGTTCTTAAGAAGCCCATCCCTGTTGCACAGCTCCGGTAGTGCCAGAACCGTGGACAGCTTCGGTAGTCCATAACCGGGGCATTCTTAAGGTGCCCATCCCTTGGACCCATACTTCGGTCCGGTACAAGCCCATTCATAAAGTAAAATACTTTTCATGTTTCATCATTCATAAGACATTCATAGCATAACCATGTTACATAAAGCATGACTTAACACATGCTTGTCCTTTCATTGTTCATACTTATTGCATATCATCATGATGCCTAGAAGGCATGAGCATTATCTTCATTCATAAACATGGTATGCATCTTCTTTCATAAACATGGCATGAGTCTTTATTCATTTAACATGACATGCATCATTATCCATACAACATGGCATACATCTTTATTCATACAACATGGCATACATCTTCCTACATAAAACATAGCATGCATACCTAAACATCATTCTTATTTCTAGTACTTGCATGATCATAACATAGAAGGTAAGCATTGCATCGAACATGACATGTTTTTCATAGATATTTATCCTACTACATAGAGCTTGTATGATCATGATACATAAGGTACACATTGCATTTCTTGCCTAAGCATGGTATCTATCTTAAGCATGCATAGGTAGGATTTCCATAACATTCTACCTATCATTCAATTACATGGCATAAAACATAAGACATTCATTATAAACCCTATTAAGCATTGCATCCAATCCTAAACATAAAACATAAAACATGGTGCTTAAACTTAGGGTTATTGGTCACATGATTTCTACCACATGCTTGAACCTATACATATATATACTTCATGGTAAGTATAAACCATCATTCTTTGAACCCTAACTCCTTCCAAACCCTAAATTCCTTTGCTTGGCCGAAACCTATAGGGTGGAGTTCCATCAATTCCATAAACATGTAATATAGCATAAGGTAAAGGAGCAACCATACATCATCTATAAGACCATGGGAGGCCATTAGGGCTCATAATTAGGGTTATCCCTAACCTTTAGCCCTCTTTCCTTATGCTGGCCGAAACCCTACAAGGCCATGGGGGCATGGAAAAATTTCATGGAAACCCCCAATCAAACATTAACACCAAACATACTCTACCATGAGGCCATTGGGACCCTTGCTTGAGGGAAATCCCTAACCTTTTGCCCTAGGTCTAACTTGGCCGAAACTTGTGGGGGTCACAAAGCCTTGTAAAAGTTCACATAAGCCCCCCTCAATCTCCCTTATATCATGATAATACACAAAACACATGCTTGAGGGTTTAAGTTCAACTCTACCCATGGATTCATGGGATGGCCGAAACCCTAGGGGATCCTAGGGTACCCAAAAAATTCTTAAAAATTATATTTAATCTCTAAACATCATGAGAACACATTAGACAATATTATGAAGATTTTTAGCATCATCATGGACCCAAAAACCTAGTGGCCGAAACCCATAAAACTAGGGTCCTTGGTTTTCTTTCTTTCAAAATCAAATCCCAAAAACCAACTAATATATCATGCTAAAAACTTAAGGAACTATTATACCATAGATGAGGGAGTCTTACCTTGGTTGATCTTGATTTTTAGACCTTAAAAGAGAAGGAAATGGTAAATCCTTTGGACACTTGCACCCCCTTGCCATTGTATCCTTGGGAAACCTCTAGTTCTTGGAGATGAGACCTTCTTGTGGAGCTTTTCCAAGGGAAAATCCCCCTAATGGTGTTCGGCTAGAATGAGGAAGGAGGAGAGAAAACACAATTGATGGAAGGAAGAAAGTAACTCCCAAACCCCCCCTTTATAACTCATTAAGGAGGTAAATGAAGAGTCTCTCCATGACCCTTCATCTTCTTCTAAGCCTTAACCAATCTCCATTTCATTTCCTTATAACATTCCCTTGCTAGATGAGTTGGTTAGAGCATACATGGTTGTACAAGAGGTCCAAGGTTCAATCCTTGGCTCATGCACCTTATTTTTATTTTATTTTTCCTTTTATTTTCCCCAAAATTCCGAAAATTCTCTAAAAATTCCCCCATGATTATGTTAATATTTCTCATTAAAACCCCTTTATATTTATATAAATTTCTACATAAAATTCTCCAATAATTATGGTACCAAAAAGCCCATATAAGGCCCATTAGTGCTTAACTTCTCAATTTAAATGAGAAAATATGGATTTCTAGGCTAAATTTTATATTAATATTTCTAGGTCCCTCGGAAAATTATCTAGACATGCTCAATATTTTAAGAAAATATTAAGAGAATTTTTTAGGTCGTTACAATCCCCCATACCTCGTGAAAGTTCGTCTTCGAACATAGAATAACTCCGGGTACTTACGCCTCATCTCGTCCTCGCGTTCCCAAGTAGCTTCTTCGAACCGTTGACTTTGCCATAGGACCTTGACTAAGGGTACTTCCTTACTCCTCAGCTTCTTGACTTCCCTATCCAAAATCTGGATGGGTCTGCTCTCATAGCTTAGGTCCTCCTGCACTTGCACTGTCTGTGGCTCGATCACTTGGTCCATATTTGGGATACACTTTTTAAGCAGGGACACATGGAATACGTTATGGATAGCTGACATCTCTGGAGGCAGCTCCAGCTCATATGCCACTTTACCGACTCTTTTCAGAATCAGGTACGGCCTCACATAGCGCGGACTTAGTTTTCCTTTCTTCCCAAATCTTGTCACCCCCTTCATAGGAGCCACTTTGAGAAACACCAAATCTCCAACATTAAAATCCAGTGGTCTACGCCGGACATCGGCATAACTCTTCTGCCGGCTCTGAGCAGTTTCTATCCGTTGTCGAATATTCTGTATAGCTCGGGTGGCGCTGTCGATAACATCCGTTGTGAGCCCCATTTCCTTCTTTTCACCACCCTCGTACCAACAAATCGGAGACCTACATCTCCTCCCATACAAGGCTTCATAAGGTGCCATTCCGATAGTAGCTTGGTAGCTATTATTGTAAGCGAATTCCGCTAAGCATAGATATCGACACCAACTTCCCTTGAAATCCAGGGCACAAGCTCTCAACATATCTTCTAGTATTTGATTTACCCGCTCAGTTTGCCCGTCCATCTGAGGGTGAAAGGCGGTGCTAAATCGTAATTTAGTGCCGAGAGACTTCTGAACGCATTCCCAAAAATGCGAAGTAAAGCGACCATCCCTATCTGAGATGATGATCTTGGGAACTCCATGAAGCCTAATTACTTCCTTAACATATAATTGAGCCAGTTGCTCAATCGAATAAGTCATCTTGATCGCCAAGAAGTGAGCAGACTTTGTCAGCCTATCCACAATAACCCAAATTGCATCATATCCATTCATAGTCCTGGGAAGCCCTGAAATAAAATCCATAGAGATGTCTTCCCATTTCCACTCCGGAATTGCGAGTGGCTGCAGAACTCCCCCGGGTCGCTGATGTTCTGCTTTCACTTGCTGGCAAGTCATGCAAGTACTAACATACTGAGCCACATCCCTCTTCATACCGGACCACCAGAACCTCTCCTTCAGATCCTGATACATCTTGGTGGATCCTGGATGCATCGAATAAGGGGTTTCATGAGCTTCCGTCAGTATTTTCCTTCGAAGCTCCGGATCATTAGGGATACATAGACGATCCCTAAGGTATAATACCCCCCCTTTGGTGATATGAAAACCCTCGCCCTTTCCTTCTCGGAGCTCCTATTTTATTTTCTGAAGACTCAGATCACCATTTTATTTTTCCAATATATCCTCAAATAGCGCGGGTGATATTGTCATAGTGGAAAGTCGCCCGGAGATGACCTCGACCCCAAAATTCATAATTTCTCTTTCAAGTGGTCGGGATAATTTAGACATGGACATCAAGGTGGCACTTGTGAGTCTCCTTTTTAGCTCCAAGAACTCTCATAGCATTATCATTTCCTTTATGTAATTTGATACCATTGTGTGATATGATAGGTCACTCCTGTTAATATCTGGTTCATGAACATAAGATTGAACCATACTCTCGCCAAATTGTATTATGACTAACTTAGACCTTATTGGTTCACAAAACTAACCGAACTCAATGAAATAGATGGGATGCCATCAGGCCCATAACAAAGAACATCATGGCAGTCACTGCCACTCCTTCGTTCATCTCTCCTTGGCCTGCCTCAGGATCTTCTACTGTCTCCATCGGATCCTCTTCCTCTATCTCGGGAACCTCCTCAGCCACTTCCGGATCTTCCCCAAACATTCCGGGGTCTTCCTCCAACATCTCGAGCATCTCGGGGTCTTCTCCGAACACCTCGAGATCGTCCTTGCTCATCGGGTCTTCCTCAAACATCTCGAGCATCTCGGGGTCCTCCTCATACATCTCGGGGGTCCTCCTCGAATGGCTCGGGGGTCCTCCGCGTACATCTCAGGATCCTCTTCGAACGGCTCGGGATCCTCCTCGTACATCTCGGGATCCTCCTCTAACAGCTCGGGATCCTCCTCGTACATCTCGGGCTCCCCCTCCGAGTCCCCCAGATCTTCCGGAAACTCATGGCGGAGAAGCTGCTTACACAATTCCGTATATGAGATACGGCATCCGTGCTGTCCCCAGATCTGATGAGCGACCTCTCTTGCCCGATTGGGCAATGAACGCAACAGAGCTCCGATCCTATGATCATCCACGACTGGAAACCCTTCCTACTCCAGTTTCCAGAATAGCCGATCCAAGAACCCCATGTTGCCTTGAATTCCACGAGTCGGACTGTACTCAACTTCCTCTATTCGCTTCATCAGCGCGCGGCACCTCTCAGTGTAGTTCTCATGCGACATCTGAAATTGGAAAAAAATGACATAGTTAGTACCAAACCGACTAAGCCAGTACAAAACCATTTCTCTTTTTTTTTTCAATTCGCAAACATACACAGAGAAACCACACGCAAATCAATTTCTTCTACCCTAGTGATTAAAATATATAACCACGTCCCTACCCTTAAATTCTAAGTATTTAATTCATAAAAGAAGATAAAATATCATTTATCGTTACATATCTTAAAGTACTTTTCCATCATACTATCGTTCATACTTGCATACCTTAAAACCATAAAGTATCCTACAAGTGCTTACT
>JAGFNQ010000454.1:33094-59838 GCA_024364735.1 Boesenbergia rotunda
CTAAGCATGGCATAATACATGGTATAAACATAACATAATAAACATTCTAAGTATGGGATAATACATGGTATAAACATAACATAATAAACATTCTAAGCATGACATAATACGTGACATGAACATAACATAATAAACATTCTAAGCATGACATAATACATGGTATAAACATAACATAATGAACATTCGAAGCATGGCATAATACATGGTATAAACATAACATAATAAACATTCTAAGCATGACATAATACATGGTATAAGCATGTCTATAAAGTATAAACCAACCTGTAGGGCCTGATCATAGGCATACTTTCTATCATAGCATATGAACATCTTCTTAACATAATCATGGCATAGATCATTTATTTCCATGCATATTCCTTAATACGAAGCATAAGCATAAAAATCTTATCAACATAGCATAATGCATAACATGAATGAATGCATGAGTGGAATGCTTATAAATAAGGATGCTTAACTTTTTAAACATACTTTTAAATGTTTAAACATAATCATCATATCATTGGGGTCCCCGGCTTGTACCACATACATACATCATAGCGCGCATCCCTAGCAAGTCCGAGGTAACGAGCCCTGACCTACTAGGGTAAGGACAGCATAGTCGGTAGTCCCCAAACCGAGGCGTTCTTAAGGAGCCCATCCCTGTTGCACAGCTCCAGTAGTGCCAGAACCGTGGACAGCTTCGGTAGTCCATAACCGGGGCGTTCTTAAGGTGCCCATCCCTTGGACCCATACTTCGGTCCGGTACAAGCCCATTCATAAAGTAAAATACTTTTCATATTTCATCATTCATAAGACATTCATAGCATAACCATGTTACATAAAGCATGACTTAACACATGCTTGTCCTTTCATTGTTCATACTTATTGCATAGCATCATGATGCCTAGAAGGCATGAGCATTATCTTCATTCATAAACATGGTATGCATCTTCTTTCATAAACATGGCATGAGTCTTTATTCATTTAACATGGCATGCATCATTATCCATACAACATGACATACATCTTTATTCATACAACATGGCATACATCTTCCTACATAAAACATAGCATGCATACCTAAACATCATTCTTATTTCTAGTACTTGCATGATCATAACATAGAAGGTAAGCATTGCATCGAACATGACATGTTTTTCATAGATATTTATCCTACTACATAGAGCTTGTATGATCATGATACATAAGGTACACATTGCATTTCTTGCCTAAGCATGGTATCTATCTTAAGCATGCATAGGTAGGATTTCCATAACATTCTACCTATCATTCAATTATATGGCATAAAACATAAGACATTCATCATAAACCCTATTAAGCATTGCATCTAATCCTAAACATAAAACATAAAACATGGTGCTTAAACTTAGGGTTATTGGTCACATGATTTCTACCACATGCTTGAACCTATACATATATATACTTCATGGTAAGCATAAACCATCATTCTTTGAACCCTAACTCCTTCCAAACCCTAAATTCCTTTGCTTGGCCGAAACCTATAGGGTGGAGTTCCATCAATTCCATAAACATGTAATATAGCATAAGGTAAAGGAACAACCATACATCATCTATAAGACCATGGGAGGCCATTAGGGCTCATAATTAGGGTTATCCCTAACCTTTAGCTCTCTTTCCTTGTTCTGGCCGAAACCCTACAAGGCCATGGGGGCATGGAAAAATTTCATGGAAACCCCCAATCAAACATTAACACCAAACATACTCTACCATGAGGCCATTGGGACCCTTGCTTGAGGGAAATCCCTAACCTTTTGTCCTAGTTCCAACTTGGCCGAAACTTGTGGGGGTCACAAAGCCTTGTAAAAGTTCACATAAGCCCCCCTCAATCTCCCTTATATCATGATAATACACAAAACACATGCTTGAGGGTTTAAGTTCAACTCTACCCATGGATTCATGGGATGGCCGAAATCCTAGGGGATCCTAGGGTACCCCAAAAATTCTCAAAAATTATATTTAATCTCTAAACATCATGAGAACACATTAGACAACATTATGAAGATTTTTAGCATCATCATGGACCCAAAAACCTAGTGGCCGAAACCCATAAAACTAGGGTCCTTGGTTTTCTTTCTTTCAACATCAAATCCCAAAAACCAACTAATATATCATGCTAAAAACATAAGGAACTATTATACCACAGGTGAGGGAGTCTTACCTTGGTTGATCTTGATTTTTAGACCTTAAAAGTGAAGGAAATGGTAAATCCTTTGGACACTTGCACCCCCTTGCCCTTGTATCCTTGGGAAACCTCTAGTTCTTGGAGATGAGACCTTCTTGTGGAGCTTTTCCAAGGGAAAATCCCCCTAATGGTGTTCGGCTAGAATGAGGAAGGAGGAGAGAAAACACAATTGATGGAAGGAAGAAAGTAACTCCCAAACCCCCCCTTTATAACTCATTAAGGAGGTAAATGAAGAGTCTCTCCATGACCCTTCATCTTCTTCTAAGCCTTAACCAATCTCCATTTCATTTCCTTATAACATTCCCTTTCTAGATGAGTTGGTTAGAGCATACATGGTTGTACAAGAGGTCGAAGGTTCAATCCTTGGCCCATGCACCTTATTTTTATTTTATTTTTCCTTTTATTTTCTATTATTTTCCCCAAAATTCTGAAAATTCTCTAAAAATTCCCCCATGATTATGTTAATATTTCTCATTAAAACCCCTTTATATTTATATAAATTTCTACCTAAAATTCTCCAATAATTATGGTACCAAAAAGCCCATATAAGGCCCATTAGTGCTTAACTTCTCAATTTAAATGAGAAAATATGGATTTCTAGGCTAAATTTTATATTAATATTTCTAGGTCCCTCGGAAAATTATCTAGACATGCTCAATATTTTAAGAAAATATTAAGAGAATTTTCCAGGTCGTTACATTTTCTCTACATGGTTTTGCAGGATCCCGTAGGCTTCTAGAATGGGTACTGAAACTTAATAGCCTATAACCTCCCGGAAGGACTTCTAAGGAGCGTGCAGTGGGAGGGGTCGAGTTCACTTTGACTTTTAATCATTTGCCCCAAGAATAGATTCTGAACCTTAATCGTCTCCGACCACTGGAAGATGCTTGTGCAAAATTAATAAGAGAGAAATCTGCGCACTACGAGGTTGATCATAGGAGGATAGTTCTCCCAAGATGGATGCTACGTGCTCTCTATCCTACATAAAGGGGAGTTTGTTCCTTTTCTTTCTTTTTGTTATTTTCTTTATGTTTATACTTGCATGTTTGTTTGCTTTCATACTTTGCATTCATACTTTTCTTCCTCATTCTGCATTTTGTTTAGTCTTGAATAAATCTTGTTTGATTTCGAGTTGTATCTCCTTACATGTTTCTTTATTATGCTTTGAGAATCATAAAAGATGGTTAAGTCTGACTATTGAGTTTTGGTTTCCTTGGTATGCTTGGGGACATTAATTGCATTTAGTCATTTATTTTGGTGATAGACTCTATCTTGTTAGATTAAGCATGACATTTTATTGTTCACCTAGTGAGGATATTGCCATGCCTATCCTTAATCCTCTTATGTGTGATAGCATCTGTGATATTTGACACTCTAGAACTTGCTTTGATTCTTTTTGAAATTACATTAGCATAAGCTTACATGAATATGATAGAGGCAACCTTTCTTGTTGATCTCTTAGTTTTCCCTCTACTTTGCTATTGTCACTAGTGAGCATTTCACCTCTTGCTTTCATGTTTCATTGCCTTTTCTTTGTCAGATCTTTTTATTTTTTTGTATTCTCACTGTCATATCTTTATTAGCTTATTCTTTCCTTGAGCATGAGAGCATGGGGTGATTGCATGATGAGTTACATTTTTATTTGTCTATTATTAGCCTCTATTATTGTGAGTTTTAGATGTTATCATACTTTGTACATTGTCTGAGGTAAGTTGCAAGTGTGGGGGAAAGATAAGTGTGTATGGACGAATGCTTGTTGAAAAAAAATCTCTCTGTGAAAAAAAAATGAGAAATGAAAAAAAAAGTGAAAGAAAAAAAAGTGAAAGAAGAAAAGAAGTGGAAAAAAATGAATAAAAAAATAAAAAAAATGAAAGAGAGAGAGAAAAAATTTCTCAAGCATTTGAGATTTTGCTAGTTATGAACAAGAAGGAATATTTTCTTGATGCATACTCATTTGATATTATTATTGGGAGAAACTCAAAAGATAAGATGGATACATACATGCATTTTGAGAAATGTTGTAAGTGGTTGTTCATTGAGAATGTGCAAGGAGAATTTTGAGTGTTGGTTGTTTAGTTGAGTTTTTATTTTGCCATATTGTTTGATTGTATACATCATGTTGATTACCTCAATGCTCTCATATTCTTTGTGATCTCCTTTGTTATCTACCCTTCTTGTTCTCTTGTCAGCACATGGTTTCATCATTATTCATTGAAAAGTCCTCTTGATTTGTGTACTTATGTTATAGTAGTGGAGAAGTAGAAAATAAGCAAGCATATGGTAGCGCAATGTCATGAATGCTTTGAGAGAACTCCACTTTCATATTTGTTATTTTTGTGAGCATCAGTGCATATATCTATCTTGTGAGGTTTTTGTCATGCTTACTTTATTCAAGTTGATGAAATTACCATGCCTTTTGACTTATGTGAGATTTGGAACCATAAATACATTGATTCTTGAGACTTGATGATCCTAAGTAACCTTCTTTTATTATTATTTTTAAAGTATTGATAGGGGATGTAATGTTTGGGAGATATTTTGTTTTCTTTTAGTTTTGTTTACTTGCTCGAGACGTGCAAGAATTAAGTGTGGGGGTGTGATAACAAGCATTTTGACGGATAAATTTTGTGCATTTAGAGAAGGAATTTGTGGCTTTGGGGTGTATTTGTTTATGAAATGATGCATAATTATGAATAGGATGTATTTTCATTGGTTAATTAATTTTCCTGCATTTTCACACTCATATTTCATTCTATTGAATTTTTAGACAGCTTGTGCATCATCGGATCAAAAGGTCTCATTCTGTTGAAGGCCTGATTGGTCACCAGACCAATCAGGGGAAGGCTTGATCGGTCCAGTGACCGATCAGGGAAGGCCTGATCGGTCCAGTGACCAATCAGGGAAGGCCTAATCGGTCCAGTGATCGATCAGGAGGAGATGACACAGAGAAATTCAGAATTTTAGCTACTGATCACATCCTGATCGGTCCCCAGACCGATCAGGGAGCATCCAGACCGATCCAGAGCCATTCAGTCCGATCAGTAGCTGTCCAGATGCGATCAGATGCGCGGATCATCACAACCCTCCCCTTGAATCTGACAACGACGATTGATGGAGTTTCCTTGCAAGTGATCTCAGCCACTCATCAGAGGAAATCAAGGGTGGAAAGGAGAAGTAGAAAAGGGGGATAAGGGCAGCCAAGGGGGTATCACGCCATCGCATCTCTTACCTGACGCCCCTCTGCTCCATCGATCGCAGCCAAGGGCCGGCGGTTCCTCCCTCCACCTTACAGCCGCCGGCCGGCCATTTCCACTCCATCAACATCTCCTCCTTCTCCTCTCCTGGTTGGGAGCCCAAGCTCCACCAACGCACCATCTTCTTCCTCAAGCCTTGGACGCAAGCCGCCGCATCTTAGCCATTCTTCCTTTCGGCAGCCCTCCATCAGATTTGGTTGTTGAATTTATGTAGTGAGATATTTTTATTGATTGTTGAATGCTTGTAATCCATTTCTGTCATCTATGTTTAAGTTGCTTGCTTTTTATTCATTTTGATTCATGCTTGTTACTTGCTCGATGAAATGCCCCATCCAATTGTTTTAGTTTATCTCAGCTTAGGTTTTTGCTACATGGTATTAATTGAATGTTTCATGTTCTCTTATGTTTAAGTATGCAATTAGGTTAGATTAGGTTAAGTTTCATTAATATTCTATTTCCTTAATTGCTTCCCTTATGTTGCCGTTCATTTCCTTGTCAAGTGTAGTTAGGTTAGATTAGATTTCTTTACTCGCATTGTCTTTCATTAATTAGGATTAGATTTCATACTTGCGTTGCTGTTTCATTCCGTAGTCTTAGTTTTCAAATCTAAACCCCCAGTTTAATATCAAAAATCCAAAAGTAATAATTTGGAATCCTAGGATTATTAACCTATCATTACATTCCTTGAGAGAGACGACTCGAGTTACTCTATATTACATTAGTTTAGAGGAGTTCGATACTTAAATTGTAATTGAAACCGTAACACGACTAAAAGCGGTTATCAGTGACCGATCCATCGATGACTGATTGGTCTGGTGACCGATCAGGGAGTATGCGTTTCACCTACTGCTTGGCTCCTGATCGGTCTGGTCAGGGAGCACACAGTGAAGTTGAGTTCCCCTGTCGATCTGCTCCTGATCGGTTTGGTGACCGATCTGGATCACTGTGCAGATCGTTTTGGAGAACAATCCAGCTTCGCGAGTTCCTCACTAAGATCTATCAGGACGGAGCCTGATCGGTTTGGTCATGATCTGATCGGTCTGGTGACCGATCAAGAGGCTCCCTGATCGGTCAGGTAACCGATCAGGAGGTTTGGACTGCGAAACTCAGAAATCACCCGGCAAAGGGGTGGATCGGTCTGGTGATCGATCCACAACCTGGGATCGGTCTGGTGATCGGTCCAGGAGAGTCCCAAAGAAATCGCGATTTCTGATTGAGAGTTGGGGATCGATCAGGACAAAGCCTGATCGGTCTGAGCCCATCCTGATCGGTCTGGTGACCGATCAGGAGACCCTCTGATCGGTCCGGTGACCGATCACTTTAATTCAAAATGCACTGTCAGACGCTCTGATCGCGTCTGAACGTATCCGATTCTCTGCGCTTAATCTCTGATGCTTGATCTTCTGTTTGATATGCTACTCTAATGATCTGATTAAGCTGCAGGTGACAGGGAATTCAAACACTCAAGGAGAAGTCAATGGAGGCTTTCCTTGGAGCAGGTTTGTCTGTTTTCTTTCTCAGGTTGCAACGGGCGCTGGCGCTAGCTGCAGCTGCTGTCTGGGGCTGATCTGAGGGAGGCTCAGGGAGTCCAGAAGAGCTCAGTGGTGGCTGGTGGTTGCAGGTTAGCAGCTGGAGGTTGCAGTGAGATGTCGTCACCTGTGCTTAGTGGAGAAACAAAAGGCGGAGAGGAGAAGAGCAGAGATAGAGAGAGTTCGCTGAATCAACTTCTGGCTTGTTCTTGCTGCGCATTTGTGTTCTCCACATTCTTGCTTGTGTGTTCTGTGATCCCATCATCTTGAGCAAGCAACTGTGATTAGTGAAGCAACCGTCCCTTGCTTGAGCACTTGGAGGAAGGAACAAGAGGCTTTGAGTTCAACAGCGAGAAGACACGGAGAAAGGGTTCTTGCGTGAGATCATCGCTGGGTGAAGATCGGAGAAAGCTTGCTGTGTTCTTGTCGTTGCTAAGTGCTAAGTAAGATCTTTCTTGTGTTTCATTGTGCTTAAACTATATCCTTGATTGAAACGCTGTGGAGAGGTTTCTCCACTGAGAAGGAGGTTGCTTTCTATCCGGTGTTTACCGGGGCTTGATCTGCCGACGATCAAGGGAT
Organism: Boesenbergia rotunda; assembly: GCA_024364735.1. Taxonomy (NCBI): domain Eukaryota; kingdom Viridiplantae; phylum Streptophyta; class Magnoliopsida; order Zingiberales; family Zingiberaceae; genus Boesenbergia; species Boesenbergia rotunda. The sequence continues at coordinate 40,681 of JAGFNQ010000454.1, forward strand.
CACCCACCTTACGGGCACGCCAAGGAGTAGGGGCAAGTTATCCCCGAACCTTGTAAACCCTCCTTGTTAGCGATCTTGCTAGTTATGTTTGTTTGCTTTCGTTTTTTGATTTTCTGCATACTCTGTGTTTGCTACTTCCGCTGTGCTACTGATAAATCTAAGTGCAGAAATTCGATAAGTGTCAAAGTCCAAGTTTTTGGCTATATTCACCCCCCTCTCTAGCCATCCGGGTTCCAACAAGTGGTATCAGAGCTTGGGGCTCTGTTTTTGTGGATTAACAACCGAGAGCTATCATCCATGGCTTTGAGAGAAGGTTTCTCCACCACCCGACCTCCTTTCTTTGATGGCGCTGACTTTCAATATTGGAGATCAAAGATGGAGTACTATCTTAAGATGGACATCAACACTTGGTTCGCTGTGAAGTAGGGTTTCACCCCTCCTAAGGATGATGAAGGCAAAAAACTTGAGTCGTGGCGATGGACAGCTGAACAAACTCGAAAGAGCGAAGTCGACGCGAAAGCGGTTGTCACTCTACAATGCGACATGAACAAAGACCGACTCATCAAGGTTGGTCCATTCACAAGTGCAAAAGATTTGTGGAACAAGCTCATCAAACTCCACGAGGGCACCCGAGATTCAAGAATCGCCAAGAGGGACTTGTTCCTCAATCAACTACAAAATCTCTCCATGAAGGAGAATGAAACCGTAAGTGAGTTACATAGCCGATTCAAGGAAGTCCTCAATGGGCTTCATTCGATTGATGAAAAAGTTGAGAATCGCGACCTTGTGAGGTATGTGCTAAAAGGATTTCCAAGGAATGCTTTGTAGTCATCCATGGTGGATGCCTACAAAGTTTCCAAGGATTTATCAATTGTTAAGTTAGATGACTTGTTTTGTGAAATGGAATTGCATGAAATGGCTAACAAAGGCCCCAAGGAGAAGGGGATTGCCTTAGTTGCAGCGGACCGATCCAACAAGAAGAAGAAGGAGAAGAAGAAGAAGGAAGTCTCTTCATCTTCATCCTCTTTCGAATCCGAGTCCGATTCCGAAGAAGGTGGCAGCGGCTCCTCATCCTCTGAGATGGCGAATTTTGTAAGAAGGATGATGAGAATGGGTCGACGCTTCAAGGGTAAAGGTAACCCTAGTGAAGTTAAAGTTGATAAGACTAATGTATCTTGTTTTGAGTGTGGTAGGAAAGGGCACTTCAAGAGTGAATGCCCAAAGCTAAAGAAAAAGGAGGAGAAATCTAAAAGGAAAGAGGAAAAATTAAAGAAAAAGAAGAAGGCCTTGAAGGCCACTTTGGATGAGTCATCCTCAAGCTCATCGGATGAAGAGGAGGAGAAAAGCACAAGACATGTTGCACTCATGGCTCTTGGAGAAGAGAGCAGTGATGAATCTTCAAACTCCTCAAATGCGGCTTCATCATCCTTGGATGATGAAGAGGTAACTTCTTCCGAACTTAAAAAATATTATAGAGCAATTGCATGTTTAACCAATATGTTAAAAAAGTCAAAAAATAAGGTTAAAGCATTGCAATTAGAAATTGAACAATTGAAGTCATCTAGGGATGATAACATTGATGATTTGCATGTTGAAATGTTAGAGGATGAGATTAAATCATTGAAACTTGAGGTTGGAAATTTGAAATCCTCTAAGGTTGAGGATGTAGATGATTTGCATGATGAACTACTAGAAGAAGAGAACAAATCATTGAAGAGTGAAGTTGAGAGACTCAAGAATATTCTTGAGAAGTTCTCAACTAGCTCTAAGACCCTAGACATGATCTTGAATGCCCAAAGGGCAGTCTACAATAGGGCCGGTATTGGTTACCAACCCAAAGAACCTTCATTCGTGTCTTTGATGTCTAGGACTGATATGAGACAATCTAGGACACCCAAGGTTCAAAAGAAAGTTGTCAAGGCATGGGTGCCTAAGACTTGTTTAGTAGGTGCTTTAGGTCCCAAGGTTTGGGTACCTAAAACTTCTATTTTTCGAATTGTGTAGGTTATGATTGAGGGGGAGCATCTATCAACTTGGTTCGTTGATAGTGGGTGCTCCAAACACATGACCGAGGATAGATCATTGTTTACCACACTTCACAAGAAAAGTAGAGGTAACGTTTCATTTGGTAACAATGGTAGTCTTAAGGTCATAAGAATAGGAGACATTCAAATATCCGAATGTCTTAGAATTTCAAATGTCCTTCTAGTCAAGAGGATGACATTTAATCTCCTAAGTGTCAGTCAATTGTGTGACACGGGTTACACAATTGATTTTCAGCCAAGTCAATGTCTAGTTAGACAACATGACACCTTGAGCACGGTATTAGTAGGAACAAGAGTAGACAATATTTATCAAGTTTCATTTAAAAGTGCTACTAATGCTTTTGCTAAGTGTTTCATGTTAAAAGAAGAAGAGTCCACCCTTTGGCACCGGAGGCTAGCACATGTGAACATGAAGAACATCCAGAAGTTGACCAACAAGGGATTAGTTCGTGGCTTACCAAGCATCAAGTATGAAAGAGACAAACTTTGTGATGCATGTCAAATGGGTAAGCAAACAAAATCTGCACATAAAGGTAAAAACGCTGTAAGTACATCTACAGCTTTAGACTTACTTCACATGGATCTATTTGATTGTAGCGCTATCATATCATTGAATGAAAGTAGATATTGCTTTGTTATTATTGATGATTTTACTAGATATACATGGACTTCTTTTCTTAAATATAAGGACCAAACCTTAGATGTTTTCATTTCCTTTTGTAGAAGAGTTGAAAATGAAAAATCATCAACAATTAAGACAATTAGAAGTGATCATGGAGGTGAATTTCAAAATCAACGATTCTTAGAATTTTGTCAAGATAGAGGTTATAGACATGAGTTCTCCACTCCTAGAACACCACAATAAAATGGTGTTGTAGAGAGGAAGAACCGTGTTCTACAAGAGGCTGCACGAAGCATGCTTAATGAGTACTCACTACCGAGTTACTTATGGGTTGAAGCTGTAAATATAGCTTGCTATGTGCAAAACCGAGTCCTCATTCATAGGTTCTTAGGAAAGACTCCCCATGAACTTTGGTTTGGGAAACCACCTACGGTTAAACATCTTAGGGTGTTTGGTTGTAAGGTGTTCATCCTAAACACCAAGGACCACCTTGAAAAGTTTACGGCAAAAGCTGATGAAGGGATATTAGTCGGGTATTCCCTAATTAGAAAAGCCTATCGAGTCTACAATAAGAAGTCTAGATTAGTTGAAGAATCTTCTGATGTTATCTTTGAAGAAATTCCAAAAGTCAATGGTTAACCAGAAGATGAAGTCCAATTCGAGCTTAGGAGACTAAGTTTGAATGAGAGTCCAAATGGTGTTGTTGGTGATGAATCCGATGACGGTGAGCCTAGACAACCCATTGATCAGCCGGATCCTGAGGCTGAGCTTGTGTCTAGTGAACTCATTCAAGAAGCACCACCAACACCTAGGCAAACTAGATTAGCGTCTAGTCATCCCCAAGACCAAATTGTTGGAGACATCCACCATGGGGTTAGGACTAGATCATTCTTTAGAAATGAGGCTAATGAAGTTGCTTTAATTTTTGAAATTGAACCTAGAAAATTGATGAAGCATTAAATGATCCCGATTGGATCATTGCAATGCAAGATGAACTAGGTCAATTCGAAAGGAGTCAAGTTTGGGACTTAGTCCCTAGACCTAAGAAGACCACCATTATGCTGTGGTGTATACGGCAGAGTCCATTGAGATAATATCCCATTGTTCCTAAGATAATCTTGAAAATCTTGACTTAAGTATTCACCACCCCGATCGGATCGAAGTATCTTAATACTTTTGCCAAGCTGTTTCTCTACTTCATTTCTGAACTCTTTGAATTTCTCAAAAGCTTCAGATTTGTGTTTCATCAAGAACACATACCCGAATCGTGAGAGATCATCGATAAAGATAATGAAGTAGCTATAGCCTCCTTGTGCAAGAGTTGACATTGGTCCACATACATCAGTATGTATTAGACCAAGCAATTCTCCCACTGGATTACCTTTTCTGGAAAAGGGTAATTTGGCCATCTTGCCTTTTAAGCATGATTCGCATGTATCAAATGAATCGGGTTCAAATGATTCCAGAATTCCACATCGGTGTAATTTGGTCATGCGTTTCTTACTTATATGGCCAAGACGACAATGTCACGTATAGGAGTCTATTTGATTATCTATTCAAGCACGTTTGTTGCTAACTTCGATATTGAAAATGTCACCGGATAAATCAAACGTGTAGATACCATTGCATAAAGTTCCGGTCCCATAAAGAACACCATTTAAAGTTATGTAACAACAATTGTTACTAAAAGTTAAATGATAACCCTTTTTATTCAAGCATGAAATAGATACAGCCCCCAGGGCTATGGTGCAGCGGTAGGGCTATTAGCCGCTATCCCAGGCACCCTCGGTTCGATCCCTAGCTATGGCGCATTTGCAGGAATTTCTCCTCCAAATAGGGCGAACCACCACAAAAAAAAAAAAAGCATGAAATAGATACAATGTTCTTTATTAACGAAGGAACAAAATAACAATTATCCAATTCTAAGACACGTCCAGTAGGGAGATTTAGCAAATATGTTCCGATGGCAACAGCAGCAATCTTTGCTCCATTTCCAACTCGCAAATTCGCTTCTGCCTTGACTAGTCTTCTTCTATTCCTTAGCCCCTTTATGTCATTACATATATGTGAGCTACACCCAGTATCCAGTACCCAGGCGTACGAGGAAATAGAGTGACATTCAATAACGAAGATACCTGAAGAGGATGGGACATCGGATGCCTTCCTCTTCAAGGACTCAAGATAAACCTTGCAGTTTCTTCGCCAGTGGCCCTCCTTGCCACAGTGATGGCAAGTGCCTTTTGGTGCCTTTTCAGTCTTTTTGGTCTTAGTTAACTTATTGGTGTCCAAAATGGAACGCAAATTCAGAGAAGACATGATCAAGTGATTATCCTAGAAATACAAATTGAGCTTATGTGAGAAGAATGACAAAGAATGCATCAACATACATTAATTAAATCCTATTTATTTTTCGAATTGAATAACCCTTTTTATCAATTCGGGAGATCGTAGGAACACCTCCAAATAGGTTGATATCCAACCATAGATAAGAACGACCATGGCTGTGGCCATCAAGTTATTCTTAGCTATGAAGGTAGGTAATTATACCGATTACATATCACACATATGTAACTATCACATTATGCTATCAACTAATTGAATGTCTGCATAAATCATTGGGTTGTTAACTCATTAACAAGTATGCAACATTATACATAGCACCCAACTGCACCTCTCTTTACATCGACCTTGGCTGTGACACAACAAATCGATGCTCCAAGCTTAAGGCTGACCCATTAATAAAGAAATAGTTTTAATATGGTTAGAGCTCATTCAATCGTTTAGTCAGGCTTGGATGTGTCCAACAACCAAAACTAAGGATTGACCTCTGACTCCAACTATATTAATCATAAACTAATTCCATGGTTTGAACATGTTGAGGTTCAAGCCGGGCATGAATGTGTCCATCAACCCAAACGAGAAACAAAACTCTGGTTCTAACCATATTAATGGAAGGTGTTGGCCTTAATATTTTGTAAGGGGTTTTGGGTCTCATCCTTTCTTTTCTAAGCACATTCATGACATATAATTATGTCATGTATTAACGATTTCCTTAATAAAGTATGTATGTGACTTAATTTATTAAGTCTCATTAATTGAATTAGGAACTGGATTTCCTAATTCTAATTTCATACTTTATTCAAGGAATTATTTTGGGAAACAATTTCCTAAATTGTCATAATCAATTTCGGAAATAATATGTTTAAGACTTTGATTTCTCTAAATCAAATCTTATTAAATTAAGAGACAGATTCTCTTAATTCAACCACATATTATTTTCATGAAAATCTTATTTAAGAAAACTCTATAGGAAACTATTTTCCTAATTAATTTTGGAGACAACAATATGTAAGAGCATCACCTCTTAAATCAAATAAGAAAATTATCGTTTGAGAATCACCTCAAAATTTCCAAGATTTGATTACATATTTTATTTATGGATTTATTAATTACAATAAATTATTTTCTTTGGGTGGCTCCTCGAGGCTCAGATACCCAAAAAAAAAGCAATTTGTTGTAAATCTAATTTTGTCCGCTCCCCGAGGCGTAACCAAATTAAACATGACAATTTTATTCAAAATAGGAAATTAAATTACAACAACTAACTTTAAATTGGACGGCTCCCCGAGGCTCAATCCAAAATAAAGAATTTTGTTAATAATTTAAAACCAATTCGAATTTAATTGTCAATTAATGATCCATAAATTTGTCTAGACTTTCTTGAAAGAAAGTGCCCAAAATTGTGAGATTTCATAATAGGTTTTCAGAATAATTGTAAGTTTCTGGTACAAAGAAAACATTCATATTTCCAAAATTAGAAAGTTTCCAAAATGGGAAGTTTTCACAATTATCATAAAATTTCAGAAACTAGGATATTTCAAAAGTTTGCGAAATTTCATGAGGATTTCCAAACTTTGAAATTCCTAAATCTCAAATTTATCATAATTGGAAAGTTTCCATAATTGGAAAATTTTCCAAAATTGAGATCATGACAAAGTTTTTCGCAAAACAATTATATGATTATGTCGAACACTAACCGGCTCTGATAGCACTGTTGGGACCGGGTGCATGTTGCCATGGATGCGGGTTCGTAATTTTAAATTTAATTACGTACAGCGGAAGGTTTAGCATAAATAATTTCTCAAATTATTTTAACCACGTATCTAGCATGCAACCTTATGTTGTGGAGACATGATCATACATTTAAAATTTTGCAGAAAGTAAACTAATTTACTTAATACCTCGTGTAACTCGTAGAAAGGGACGAGATCCAACTGTAGCGTCCCTTGGAAGCTCCGCCTCTATTCGCGTCCACGCCGAGTTTTCTTCGGGATGACTTCGCAAAGCCACGAGTTTCGTGCCGACAAGAACTACTAGATTCTTCAAAGGCACGACAAGAATACCAAGAGAGAGATGAAAAACTAACCACCAAACGAAGAACGGAATCAAGATTTCGGGAGGAAGGAAGGAGTCGCGCTCGCTTCTTCTTCTTCTTCGGCTTCTTCTTGGTGGTGGAAGCTCACGGCAAAGGGGGAGGCCTCTAGGGCCGGCAGCACTAGAAGAGGGAGAGGGAGAGAGGCTAGGCAATAATCCTTGATCTCTTGGATTAATTTCCAAGCCTTGCCTTGGTACCTTTATATAGTAGCCTCTTAATCGCCAAGTCTCCTCTTAACGGAATAAATTTTTCATAAGAAATTTATCTTATAAATTTTTCTATGAATTATTCCGTTATGCCAAGTTTTTTTATTATAACTTAATTTATAATAAAACAACCATGTCTCCTTTTTATTATGGAAAGAAATTTCTTTATATAAATTTCTTTATCATGGTAAATCAATCCATTATTGATTTTATAAAATAAATAAACCAATCCAAGGTTTATTTTAATTTTCATGAAAAATAAATCTCTTTATATAAATTTCTTTATATAAATTTCTTTATACAAATTTCTTTATCCATAATTTTATAAGACAAACCACGCACGGTTTATTTTATAAATTTGAACCAAACAATTTGGTTCTTCTCTCTTATTGTGGCCGGCCAAACAAAGAGGGTGGGGACCCTCTTTGACCGGCCAAACCCAATCCACGATCTCATGAATTAAACTCATTTAATTCGTTCAATAAGTCTTCAAAAGACTTAGCCATTTTATGCTTCCGATGCGTCTCTGAAAAATTCAGATTCGACTTATCTCTCTTGATCGGAAAATCCAATTTTCAACTCGTTTTAAATCCCTCGGATTACTCGTAGTGCGTGTGACTAAATAGGCTTTCGATTTATGTTGGTCATCTATAATTAACCAATTATAGAACGATTATGAGTGGCACCTAGTAGTACATCATGATCCCCAATTAATCGAAAGATCAACGGTTGACCTCAGAAACTATTCTGAAACCCTTCAGCAGCTTTAATGAATCATGCCTCATTCCCTTCACCATCTTATTCCCACTTGGTTCAGGACACGGTCTGTGTGTGTCAGTCCCCACTAGGCTGACTACGTCACACCTAGCCCAAGTAGTGTCTTTCTCGTCCCACAGATTCTAATTACTCTCATGTTTCTGAGAGATTCATACTCGGAATATGTGATGCTCTGGCCAGAGGCTTCGAGTAGCAATCCGACGATAGGCCTTGGGTATACATCTCCTCGCAAGGAGTGGTAAATCCTATGTAGGCTGTTCAAACATCTTCGGACACTTCGGCTTATACCCAATCATCCTGGGTCCACACCTCCTTGGAGATGCTTGCTTAAGATGTCAAAGTATAAGTCTTCATGACCAAGATGGCTTGAACACCGCAAGTCAAAGGAACATTGCACTTAAGCTGCAATAAGAACTTCATTGACATATCTATATGTAGATCACCATATGAAGCTTTACAGCTAGTCACTCCAATGAACTAGTTCCCTTAACTAGCATTCATGTTTATCTCCGGACATCCCAATGTCACCAGCCAGTGAGAATCAGCTAATTAGAGAATCACCCATACTAGTCTCAACAAAATTGATAGTGCCCGTATTTATCAATTCATCGACTAGGGACAGTTTCAATACATCACAATTGCACATGTAGAGATAATCACTAGTTGTGAATTCATTACAAATTTTGTCATGCTGTGATTTGTATTGCGGACATTCAGTAAATGAGTTTAAGATCTCAATCAAATACATAAACATGTATACTCAAATAGTGAATATTCATTTATTAAAATAAATGATTACAATCATAAGGCGATTGCCTTAGGACACTTCTCTCATATTACTAACACTTAGTCCCTAGACCTAAGAAGACCACCATCATTGGAACCAAATGGGTCTTCAAAAATAAATTGAATCATAAGGAAGAAATCATTAGAAATAAGGCACGCTTAGTAGCCAAGGGCTATAGTCAAGTTGAAGGACTTGATTATGATGAGACCTATGCTCCCGTGGCACGATTAGAGTCCATCCGATTGATGCTTGCATTTGCAGCACATCGAGGTTTCAAGTTATATCAAATGGATGTCAAATCGGCCTTTTTAAATGGTTTAATTAGAGAAGAGGTCTATGTCGAACAACCTCCGGGGTTTGAGAGTACCGAATTTCCAAACCACGTATTTAAGCTCAAAAAGGCACTTTATGGCCTTAAACAAGCACCCCGAGCTTAGTACGAGCGGTTGTCGACATTTTTAATTGAAAAAGGCTTTGTAAGAGGCCAAATAGACCCTACACTATTTCTACGAAGAGATGGTGACAATATTTTTGTAGCCCAAGTATATATTGATGACATAATTTGTGGCTCAAACAATAAGGACTATTTAAATGAATTCATTGGACACATGGAAAGTGAATTTGAAATGAGTCTAGTGGGAGTTGACTTTCTTCCTTGGACTTGAAATCAAGCAAACCCGAGATGGGATCCATGTGCACCAATCGAAATACACACAAGAAATGCTTCATAAATTCAATATGGGTGATTCAAAAGAGGTGACCACTCCCATGGCTGCAAACACAAGACTAGACAATGATGAGAGTAGTAAACCCGTTGATTTGACTCAATATCGGAGCATGATAGGTAGTTTACTATACCTCACAGCCAGTCGACCTGATATTCTTTTCGCTGTGGGTATGTGTGCTAGGTATCAAGTTTGTGCCAAGGAATCTCACTTAATCGCTGTTAAGCGAATTTTGAGATATCTCAAAGGCACAATCGGAGTCGGTCTGTGGTACCCCCGTACCGAATCTTTTGATCTAATTGGCTATACCGATTCTGACTACACTGGATGTAAGTTGGATCGGAAAAGCACAAGTGGGGGTTGCCAATTTCTAGGATCTTCTTTAGTAAGTTGGTCAAGTCGGAAGCAACATTGTGTTGCTCTCTCCACGACCGAGGTAGAATATATCGCCATGGGAGAGAGTGTATCGCAATTGTTGTGGATGATTCACACTCTAGAGGACTATGGATTAAGTTACAAAAGTGTGCAAGTGTTATGTGACAACATTAGCATAATTAATCTAACCAAGAATCCAGTCCATCACTCTAGGACCAAACATATTGAGGTGCGTCACCACTTCATTAGGGATCATGTTGCTAGGGGAGATATTATACTCTCACATGTAGAGTCCAAGTCAAACCTCGCTGACATTTTCACTAAACCACTCCTCGAAAATGAATTTAGTTTCTTAAGAAGAGAATTGGGAATGTGTCGCGCTTCATAGTTTTCAAAATGCATTCAAAACCCTCTATGATTATTTCAAAATTGTTGGGAAACAATTGGGTAACTTTGGGAACATCTCACACAAACCATAAGATTTACCAAAATATTTTTGTTTGCTAGATATGGGGTGAGATGCTAGGATCAACTCAATTTCTCAAAATGTCAAAGCATCCTTTGAGAAGTTAATTTGACGAGATAAAAATCACTTCGATGACCAAGTATGGGGAAAACCAATGCATAACACATGTGTATTTGGCTCCATGATCATACTTGGACATTCCAATCAAGGAAACTTGATTGGAAACCTGAATTTGGCATGATCTTGTTTGAATTTATTTGAATGATTATTGTTTGAGTTTGACTCCACTTGGATGGAGCAAAGTGATTGTTGAACCTATAAGGACCTTTGATCCTTGGTTAGGGATCAATTATAGTCAAGGGATCACTTCCGAGATTGATATCTTTAATCAAATCATTTCAGAAATCGTGACAAACTCTGAAACTAAAAGTTTCAGCTCATATTAGGCAGTATCAGGAACCCTGATCGGTCACTGGACCGATCAGGAGTAGGGCTGATCCGTCCCCAGACCGATCTGGCTCCCAACTGCATTGATCGGTCCACAGACCGATCAGAAGGGTCGGCCGAGACTTTGCTGATTTTTGTTCAACCATTCTGTGCTAGCCTGGATCGGTCCCCAGACCGATCTGGCACCTTGTCGGGATCGGTTCACAGACCGTTCAGGGGGCTTCCCAAATATCATCCGACCTTATTGTTCGCTTCCTGATCGATCAGCCGATCGATCATAAGCCTTTCTAATCGGTCACTCGACCGATCAGAACCAGGCCTGTCCGATCAGGCTAGAGCCTGATCGGTCTAGGCGTTCTCAGATCGAACGGTGATCCGTTCAATCGCATTAAAGTCTGGTTGGTGGACCGATCCACCAACCGATTAACTCCTCCAAAACCTCTCATTGCCGAACCCTAGCGCCGAAAACTCCCTCTTGCACCTCTTCAACCTGCGTGAGAGCCTTGTCTCCTTCTTCCTCTTCCGAGTGAGCTATTGTGCACGTCCGTGGGATCCAGAGAAGGATTCCTACGAGCTCTTCCTTCTTCCTTTGAGTTTCTCTCTCACTGAAGGGTTTTGCGTTCATCTCTTGCACCGAGAGCACCTCCTACGCGAGCTTTTCTTCCAATCTTCAAGAACTTCTTCAATGGCACCAAAGTAAGTGTGTTTATCATTCCTCTTTACAAGTCAGTTCATAAAATATGTCTGTGGAGCTAACCATGTTTTGGTGTTTTGCTTGTTGTTGTGCCGTGGCCCTTTGTGTTGACCGTGACCCTCTTGCCATGTCTTACCTTATGATTACTCTTCCCGTGATCAAATCTTGGGTCTTTGATTAACCTATGTTCATGTGATCAATTCCACCTCATGTATACTTGATTATCCTACACCATGATCAACTCTACCCATCCTTAGAAAATCATCTAAAGGAAAGGAACGCATAGAGGGCAGCTCAAAGGGCAAAGGCCCTTCATCATCTACACCTCCTTCGGGACCTCCTCCACCTCCACACACTAGATTTCAAAACATTCATTATGCTCTAAATTTTCTATGGCACAACTTCAAACTGATGCCATGTTGGACTGTGGATCAAACCTTTATCTACGAACATTGTCCAACAGTTCAGCAAATTATTGAACATTATAATCTTTAATCTATTCTGTACCTTGAGAGGCCAATCAACCTTGATTTGGTCTCTGAATTCTATAACAACATGGTTAGTGGGGAGGGTACGGGGTGGAAAACCCGTGTTGCTAGTGTAGACTTTGATTTTAATCGATCTATTTTCACTGATTTTCTTGGCTGTCGCCGGTCAGAAAATGATTTTTCTCTCTACCCTTATCTTCCTGATCCTCTTCCGATTCCCTTTGATGGATCCACTCCTGATTCCATCTACGAGTATTTTCTAGGCCATCCCAGGCCAAGGGGTTTCGGTGAGCGCACCCGTGATTTTCCCACATTTCCTGCTCTTCGCCTTTCCCCTATTGATTATGTTCTGTTTAAGATCATCACGAATTGTCTTCTCTCGACTACTTCGAAACATCTAGATGAGATTCACACGTTCCACTGCTTGATGCTCTACGGGATGCATCAGCAGTTAGACTTTGACCCAGTGGCTTCAGTCTATTTTTCCATCATTGTCCACAGTCAGATGTACGACCAGACAGTCTACATGCCGTTTGGCCACATCATTACTGCTTGGCTGCAGTCCGTAGGTATCGATGTTTCACAGGGCCGCATTGTGCCCATGGTTCGACAGGACTGCCGTCTGGATCGTCGCATGCTCGCTCAGTCCGGCATTGTTGTCGGGCCGCAGGGGCTAAGGTGGAAGAATCGAAGACGAGTGGGGGAGGTACCAGGAGCAGTCCCCGATCGGGAGCCGCCCGCTGATGCTGAGGATTATGATGAGTGGGCTCCTGATTTACGCTGGCAGGTTGCTAAGTTAGAGCAGTTGATGCAGCGCGAGCTACATATTTCCGAGCTCTGGCACCAGGAGGTCAGCTCGGAGTTTCAGTCTTTCGATCATCGGCTCGACGCTCTCGCATCTGATGTCTCTGAGATCAGCTCACGATAGGACACATGGTATGAGGAGTGGTATCATCATACGTTTCCTGGTGATGAGTCCCTTAGCAGCCCTTTGCCAGGGGATGTTATATATATTGCTGATTCTTCAGACGATGACCACGCGGGGGATTGATGACATTGACTGTTATGATGTGTGTCATATTTGATTGTGCTCAGTACTTTTGAGGTGTCCTGACTTTGATGCGATATGATGCATCTGATATTTTGCATGTATTTCATATTTACCTTATCATGCTTAGGATGTTGGCTTATATATGTTTACATGATTACTATCTGTCTATATGCCTCATTCTATATTGCTGTGTTCATACTTATGATGCCATGCTCATATGATACATATGCTTGTTTTGCCATGCTCTATTTTTGCCATATGTGTTCATATGTGTTTCAGAAATCAATCATATCCTTGTTGATTTGGAATACCCCTAGGGTTGAGAGGGAGTATGGTTAAACTTAACAACCCCTCTAGACCCTTTTTCGGTGTTTGACAAAGGGGGAGAGTGTTGGTTGGTTAAGTTTAGGATGATTATATTGTAGGGGGGATCTTGATTCCCCTATGATTCTGAAAGTTGAGAAATTGATTGAGTATCCCTAAACTTAAAATCGGATTGTCAAGCAACAAAAAGGGGGAGATTGTTGATGCAGTCTGACCCTGATTATTGTTTTGGTGTTGACATCAGTTTTAGTTTAGGTTGATGATTATTATGATTATGGTTAAGTCCTGATCGGGGATTAGGCATGTTATGGAAAATCCTAGCTTGGAGGGCTAGGTGTTGGAAAATCCTAACCTGGAGGGTTAGGTATGGAAAATCCTAGCTTGGAGGGCTAAGTGTTGAAAAGTCCTAATTCGGAAGGGTTGGGTGAAAATTCCTAGCTTGGAGGGCTAGGTAAAAGTCCTAACTTGGAGGGTTAGGTGAAAAGTCCCAACTTGGAGGGTTAGGTGAAAAATCCTGGCTTGGAGGGTCAGGTCCTAGCTTGGAGGGCTAGGTTGGATGAAACCCTAGCTTAGAGGGCTAGGTTGGAGCTCCTGGATCGGTCTGGTGACCGATCAGGGAGTTGGCACGGTGCTCCTTCGTGGATCGGTCTGGTGACCGATCCAGCGATGACTGATCGGTTTGGTGACCAATCAGGGAGTATGCGTTTCACCCACTACTTGGCTCCTGATCGGTCTGGTGACCGATCAGGGAGCACACAGTGAGGTTGAGTTCCCCTGCTGATCTGCTCCTGATCGGTCTGGTGATCGATCTGGATCACTGTGCAGATCGTTCTGGAGAACGATCCAGCTTCGCGAGTTCCTCACTAAGATCGATCAGGACGGAGCCTGATCGGTCTGGTCATGATCTGATCGGTCTGGTGACCGATCAGGAGGCTCCCTGATCGGTCCGGTAACCGATCAGGAGGTTTGGACTGCGAAACTCAGAAATCGCCCGGCAAAGGGGTGGATCGGTCTGGTGATCGATCCACAACCTGGGATCGGTCTGGTGATCGGTCCAGGAGAGTCCCAAAGAAATCGTGATTTCTGATTGAGCGTTGGGGATCGATCAGGACGAAGCCTGATCGGTCTGAACCCATCTTGATCGGTCTGGTGATCGATCAGGAGACCCTCTGATCGGTCCGGTGACCGATCACTTTAATTCAAAATGCACTGTCAGTCGCTCTGATCGCGTCTGAACGTATCCGATTCTCTACCCTTAATCTTTGATGCTTGATCTTCTGTTTGATATGCTGCTCTAATGATCTGATTAAGCTGCAGGTGATAGGGAAGGATTCAAACACTCAAGGAGAAGTCAATGGAGGCTTTCCTTGGAGCAGGTTTGTCTGTTTTCTTTCTCAGGTTGCAACGGGCGCTGGCGCTAGCTGCAGCTGCTGTCTGGGGCTGATCTGAGGGAGGCTCAGGGAGTCCAGAAGAGCTCAGTGGTGGCTGGTGGTTGCAGGTTAGCAGCTGGAGGTTGCAGTGAGATGTCGTCACCTGTGCTTAGTGGAGAAACAAAAGGCGGAGAGGAGAAGAGCAGAGATAGAGAGAGTTCGCTGAATCAACTTCTGGCTTGTTCTTGCTGCGCATTTGTGTTCTCCACATTCTTGCTTGTGTGTTCTGTGATCCCATCATCTTGAGCAAGCAACTGTGATCAGTGAAGCAACCGTCCCTTGCTTGAGCACTTGGAGGAAGGAACAAGAGGCTTTGAGTTCAACAGCGAGAAGACACGGAGAAAGGGTTCTTGCTTGATATCGTCGCTGGGTGAAGCTCGGAGAAAGCTTGCTATGTTCTTGTCTTTGCTAAGTGCTAAGTAAGATCTTTCTTGTGTTTCATTGTGCTTAACTATATCCTTGATTGAAACATTGTGGAGAGGTTTCTCCACCGAGAAGGAGGTTGCTTTCTATCCGGTGTTCACCGGGGCTTGATCTGCAGACGATCAAGGGATCACCCACCTTACGGGCACGTCAAGGAGTAGGGGCAAGTTATCCCCGAACCTTGTAAACCCTCCTTGTTAGCGATCTTGCTAGTTGTGTTTGTTTGCTTTCGTTTTCTGGTTTTCTGCATACTCTGTGTTTGCTACTTCCGCTGTGCTACTGATAAATCTAAGTGCAGAAATTCGATAAGTGTCAAAGTCCAAGTTTTTGGCTATATTCACCCCCTCTCTAGCCATCCGGGTTCCAACAATACCCTCACGACTCGACTGACTCCTCCTCCGCAGCCTCGACTATTGCCTTCGCACCTTCTTCATCTTCGGCTCCCGTCCCTCGGATGCACGCAAGCCTCCAGCTTACCTCCATGCCATTCTTCAAGCATGCCTCGAAGTCCTTGCTCTCCAAGGTCCCTCAGGTGAGCACACAAGCCTCCAGCTTGTCTCCATGTCATCATTCATCGTACCGAGACCGTCCAGTCAAGTCCATATGCGTAACCTGTACAGCCTGCACACTCAACATACGCATATAAGAATACAAGGGTAATCCTAACTTGAACCCTTTGCCCAAACATCAAAACTCATGGTCACACCGGACCATCTTAGGGCCGATTGCTCCAACAGGAGAAATCTCTCCACAAACTCTGGACACTACCTAAGCATCAAAGGCTACTAACTGACTTTATCCAAGCAAGTTTCGTCAAGAAAAGAAAGCATGAATCGAGCTCCTTTAAATATCCGCCACCAGTCGACTGCCCCAGGGGCAGTCGATTGGTCCCACTCAGATTCGACCGTTATAGTACAACATTCGAATCCAGCAGCTGTTCCAGTCAACACCAGTCGACTGCCCCTGGGGCAATCGATTGGTCCGAACCTAAGCCTAGGGTTACACTCCCTGAATATATTTCACTCCGCACTCGAACTCTCCCAGCTTAGTTCCCGAGTACAACGACTCACACTAGAACCCTCACAATCTGGTCGACTCTTCACCAGCAGCCTCAACTGTTGCCTTCACGCCCTCTTCATCTTCAGCTCTCGTCCCTCGGATGCACACGCAAGCCTCTAGCTTGCCTCCATGTCATCCTTCACGTACGCCTCGAAGTCCGCGTCCCTCGGCTCATCGCCCCTGCTATCCACGGTCCCTCGGATGCGCACGCAAGCCTCCACCTTGCCTCCATGCCATCCTTCACCTGAAGACATCAACCAAGTCCATGTGTAGCTGTACACCTGCACACTCACGTACACATATTAGTCCAACAACAAATCCTAACTTAACCATATTGACCACACACATCAAAACCTCATGATCCTCCAGATCATCTTAGGGCCGATTGCCCCAACAATCTCCCCCTTTTTGATGTGTAGCAATATGTTAAGTTAGGTAAATATAACAACAATAGCAATAGCAATTGAAAATTAAAGCATAACAAACAAGAGGCAACCTCCCCCTTAACCTATACTTTCTCCTAATTTTCAATTCTCATTGCCAACACCACATTAAGTTATTCCCAACTTAACACTTAACACAAGTTATGTTCTCCCAACTTAACACCCAAGTTTCATAAACCAACCAAAGTTAAGTTCCAAACCAAACCTAACTTAACACCCAAGTTCTCCCCCTTGACATCATCAAAAAGATTGTCCCAAGCAATCCTACCCCTGATGCCAAATAGAACTTAACAGATTTATGAAAAACCCCTCAGAAATCACCAAAAACACATTCTGCCCGAGACACCAGTCGACTGCCCCCAGGGCAACCGACTGATATGCCCATTTTTTATTTTCCATCCGAAATTCAGAAATGCGTAGAAAATTCAACAAAATTCTGAAAAATATAAAATTTTGCCAACACGTTTGTTAGGATATATTCTATCCTAGAAAAATATGGTTTCATGAAAAACAACAAACGTGCTTAACTTTGGTACAAACCCGAAATTCTTCAAAAAATGACAATTTGTATCAACTCTCAAACCTATATATGTTTTCATTCTTTTGCTCAACCCATTCTATATTGTTTTGCACATAGAATTGTTCTCAATCCCCCTTTTGCTTATAGATTTTTCATGTTAACAAAGTCTCCTCCTCTTTATCTCTTAATCCTAGATAAACATACATGAACATATCCTCTTATGCCTTTATTTAGAAAATTTTTTATCATTCCCAAAGAAATTTAGGCAAGACAACCAATATAAGATTTCAAAACATATCATGAAAGCATAGATCAAGATTTTAGCTCACAAACCATATAAGTCATATCTATTCATGAAATAGAATTTCATAAGGCAATATTAATTCATAACATAAAATGAAAAGATGATTAAATAGTTCATACATAAAGACATAAATAGAGTCATATGGGTTGTGACCCCAAAATAGTTAAGTTTTTACAATCATCAAAATAAAGTGTTTGAGAGATATAAGATATCATCAAATAAAACACTCTCAACACTAAGCCGCTCTCAACACTAAGCCATCACATCACATCATGCCATCATCATCTGGAGGAGGAGGAGGAGGAGGGGTCTGATATGTGAGATGCAGCTCCCGTAGTATCTCGTACATCTCGTCCTGCCGGCTCCGGAACCCCTGAAACTTTCCCTGAATAATCTGCTGGAAGCCCAACTGCTGCTGCTGATAACTATGGAGGTCCTCCCGGAGGCCGTGAACCTCCGATCGAAGCTGAGTGAACTCTTCATGTGTAACTCCCGCAGCAGGCTTCTCATCAGAGTTGGAAGACTCCGGACGCTGCCTCCAGATGAGCTTCCCCTGTCTACACTCAATACCTGCCAAGGATAGCTGGCGTGTGCCAATCTGATCATAATCCTTAGACAGGTGACGAACCTGATCGCTAGACACACGGACACCCCGAGACTGGAAAAACTCGGTCAAGACGTGGCAAAAGGACATATATATCTGTTGATGCAGTCTGACCTTGATTGTTGTTTTGGTGTTGACACCGATTTTAGTTTAGGTTGATGAGATGATTATGATTAAGTCCTGGTCGGGGACTAGGCATACCTAGTGGGACTAGGTTGGATGAAAGCCTGACTTGGAGGGTCAGGTCCTAACTTGAGAAGCTAGGTTGGATGAAACCCTAGCTTGGAGGGCCAGGTCCTAGCTTGGAGGGCTAGGTGTGGAAAAGTCCTAGCTTGGAGGGCTAGGTGTGGAAAAGTCCTAGCTTAGAGGGCTAGGTGTGAAATCCTGGCTTGGAGGGTCAGGTGGATGAAACCCTGGCTTGGAGGGCCAGATCCTAGCTTGGAGGGCTAGGGTGGATGAAACCCTGGCTTGGAGGGCCAGGTCCTAGCTTGGAGGGCTAGGTTGGATGAAATCCTGGCTTGGAGGGTCAGGTCCTAGCTTGGAGGGCTAGGTTGAAGTCCCGGTGAGTGAGACTGGCACGGAGTCTTGGTCCAAGGGACTGAGCACGAGTCAAGGGAGGCTGGGAGCCGGTTCTTTTGACTTAGAGTGGGTTTGGCCTTGCCCGGATCGGTCTGGTGACTGATCAGGGAAGTTGGCACGGAGTTCCCTAGTGGATCAGTCTGGTGACCAATCCAGCGATGTCTGATCAGTTTGGTGATCGATCAGGGAGCATCCAATAACTTTGGCAAACCTACTGTTCGGCTCCTGATCGGACTGGTGACCGATTAGGGAGCATACAGTGAGTTTGGAAAACTTTCTGTGCGGCTCCTGATCGGTCTGGTGATCGATCAGGGAGAAACCTTGATCGATCAGCCTAATTTATCAACTGTCACA
>JAGFNQ010000454.1:59869-70391 GCA_024364735.1 Boesenbergia rotunda
CTGATACTTGTTCTGATCTCTCTGATGTTTGATCTTCTATTGATTTGCTGCCCTAATGAGCTGCTAAGTGTGCAGGTGGCTCAGGGACCATCCATGGAGAGTCAAACTGGGTATTTCTCTACAGTAGGTTTGTCCGTCTGCTTCTGCAGGTTGCAACGTCCTCTGGCGCGAGCTGCAACGACTGTGGAGCTGATGACTTGGGGCTCGACTGGAGGGGATTCAGTGAGTCCAGAGGAGGTCAGGGGTAGCTGGTTGCTGCAGGTGAGCAGCTGGGAGCTACTGCAGAGGAGCGTGTGACCTGGAGATGGAAGCTGGTTAAGCTGTGTAGCAGAGAAGAGCTGATTAGAGAGTTTTTGATGAAGTGTTAGAATTCTTGTTCTCTACATTGAAAAGCTTTTGCTCTACACTTGTGCGATTACTCTACTGTGAATCTTGAGCAACCTTGTGGTACTTGAGCACTTGGAAGAAACAAGGAGCTAGGCGAGTCCATCAGCAAGAAGACACGAAGAAGGGAGTTCTTGCGTGAGATATGTGCTGAGTGGAGCTCGGTGAGGAGTTTGTGTTGGTGCAATTTGCACTAATAGTTAAACTTGGGTTTTGATGAATGACAAATAGGTTAAAGTTAGGCTTGCTTTTGGTTTTGACCTCTTTACTAAGTGTGCCGGGTTGAAAGACTTAGGACCTGACACCAGGCTGAAGTCCAGGGTGGTTGAGTCCTGGCAGGAAGTCCAGTTGGGTTCGTGGGGCCTGACAATTGGCTGAAGCCCAAGTTGGTTGAAACTTGGCAAAAAGACCAGGGTAGTTGAGCCCTGGCAGGAAGACCTGGTGGGTTAAGAAGTTGAGTAGAGCTGCACGAGGTAAGTAAGATAAGTCACTGGAGGAGCAAACCAGTGAGGACGGGTCCTATTTTAGGACTGTAGGCGCGGTCCAACTTAGGCCCAATTTGGTGACCTCGGTTAAGTCTTGGTTAGATCCTTATCCAGGTTTGGACGAGGTCTAATTAACTCTAAATTCATTAACTCTATTTTACAGGATTTATTTGATATATGAACTAATTAGATTTTGTAGGTTAATTTTATAAATTTATTCCTTATCTAAAGCCTCGGTGGAGGATAAATTTTTATTTAAATTATTCGTATTTCTTATTTTTTTTGGAGAATAAAATTATTCCTACTAATGATAAAATCTTATTGTTATTTTCTAATTATTCCTATTAATGCTTAAAATTCTCACGTGAAGCCTAGCTAGAAGGATAAAATCTCTTTTTAAATTGTATGTTGAATTATTTTTTTGAAAAACAAAAAGCCTTGGTGAGGTAAGAGGATAAAACCTCTTGGTTAACTTTTCAGATTAAATTTTATTTAAATTATTTAAGTGAAGCAAAGATAAAAATGTTATCTTGTTTGAATTATTCCTTCTTGCTGATGGATAAAATTTGAGCTGAGAAGATCATGCATCGAGGCACTATAAAAGGAAGCAAGCAAGCCGTCTAGGAGAAAGAAAAATTTTTCTGGTTCAAGCTTTGGCACTCTCTTGCTTCCACGCTCCTCTGCTGCGGTTTGTGCTTTGACTCGACACTGTCCGACCGCTGCCGGAAGATCGCTCCCAACACCCAAGCTACTTCAGATAAATCTAAGTGTTGGGTAACATAATTTTTGTTCTGTCTGCACTTAAATTATTAAAAGGGGAAGTGTAGGGTTGTTACACTTCCACCTAATCTTGTATTCGAATCACTCTACCGGGAGTTTGCCGGTAGAGGTTTTTAGTGGATTGCCCACAGGAAAGGCTCAAGCAGCCTGGGTCTTCGAGTAGGAGTCGCCGAAGGCTACGAACGAAGTAAAACTCCTCGTGTAATTTTTTATTATTTTTCGCTTTCGCTTTTCGTTTTAATTTTTCAGCTACGCACGTTTTTCAAAGCATCATACAATTTTCTATCGACTTTGATTCTCTAACGAAGATTTTAAAAGTCACGTGATTCACCCCCCTCTCACGTGCATCGGTCCTACAAGTGGTATCAGAGCCTTGGTACGCTCTGAATCGGTGCAACCACCGTAAGAGCCGGGGGAGATTTAGTTTTTCGCATTTTGTGTTTTTCGTTGCACAATCTAAATTAAGTATTGTTGCTTAAATTTGGATCTTTTTCTTTTGTTCGTTCAGTTTTACTCGAATTTGGTGCAACACCATTTCGAGTCGCTCTTCACTTATTCTTTTTTTTTATAAGTCACAGATGGCCCAGAGTGAAGGTTACAGCACTGCTCGTCCTCCGCTCTTCAACGGGGAAGATTTCCCCTACTGGAAGCGGAGAATGGAAGTGTATCTCAAAACCGATATGGATCAATGGTTCACGGTGCAAACTGGCTACGAACCACCAATGGACGAGGGAAACAAGGCGCCACTGAAGCCCGATAGATGGAACCTGGAAATGAAGAAAAAAGCTTGGATCGAGTTCAAAGCGCAGAACACCCTCCAGTGCGGACTAACCAAAGAAGAGCTGAACAGAATCGGACCAACCGAATCCGCAAAAGAACTTTAGGATAAACTAATTGAATTGCATGAAGGCACTACTGATGCAAAGGTAACAAAAAGGGATTTGCTTTTAAATAAATTGTTTAATATAAAAATGCAGGAAGGAGAATCTGCAAGTTAACTTCACGCTCGGATCAAGGACATACTAAATGGACTCCACCTGATTGGGCACAAACAAGAAAATAGAAACATTATTGTTGGAGCAATCGGCCCTAAGATGGTCCGGAGTGACCATAGGTTTTGATGTTTGGGCAAAGGGTTTAAGTTAGGTTTTCCCTTGTATTCTTATATGCGTATGTTGAGTGTGCAGGTTGTACAGGTTACACATATGGACTTGACTGGACGGCCTCAGTACGGTGAAGGATGGCATGGAGGCAAGCTGGAGGCTTGCGTGCGCATCCGAGGGACCTTGGAGAGCAGGGACGATGAGCTGATGGGCGCGGACTTCGAGGCGTACGTGAAGGGTGGCATGGATGCAAGCTGGAGGCTTGCGTGCACATCCGAGGGACGAGGGCCGAAGATGAAGTTGGCACTAAGGGGAAGGTAGCTTGGGAGCAAGCTTTAATGGTGTCCAAAAGGGGAAGAACTCAAATGTTGGGTTGGGGATAACTCAACATGGTGTTTAGAAGGTTAAGTTGGGTAGAACTTAGCCTGGGAAAAATGAAAATTGGGAGAAGGCATGGGTAAAGGGGGAGGTTGCCTCCTAGTTGCCTTGATTTTCATTTTGAAAATTTTGGGTTTTGTGTCAAACTTGGGAATGGTGATAGATACATGGGTAGATGTATTTTTCCCAAGTAGGTATAGGTTCCACAAAGTTGTCCACGGAGTTTGGAAATTTTTGGAAATTTGTGAAATTTCTGGCGTGTTTCTGAAATTCGGCTAGAAAACTGATTATCAGAGTATCAGTCGACTGCCCTGGGGGCAGTCGACTGGTCAGGGCTGGTGTGGGTATCCAGCAGTTGACTTGGGTCCAAGTGATAAGAAACATGTGTATGGGGGTCTAGTACACTGTGTTTAGGATCATTGGGGATTAAAAGAATCAATAATTGGGATATTATTGGGGTCTTTTTGATGTATGGCAAAGGGGGAGAAGTTTGGGTTTAAGTTGGGAAACTAAACTTACCTTTGCTAGAAACCCTAGGTTTAGGGTGAGCTGAGATTAAGGGGGAGCATGGTTGCTCCATTCTTGGCGTAAGGGGAACTTTGGAGAGGTTCTTAATAAGCCTTTGTAAGTCCAGTGTAAGGGGGAGCTTGGGAGAAGCTTTAAAAAACCCGGGTTGTTGGAAAATCCTAACTTGGAGGGTTAGGTGGTGAAAATCCGAGCTTAGAGGGCTAGGTGTAAAATTCCTAACTTGGAGGGTTAGGTGTGGGATGCCTTGGGACAGGATCCAGTTATGCATTGCATATGCATTCATTTATCATGGATTTTGCTCTTTACTATTATCTTGCTTTCCCTAACTTAAACGAATTGCCAAACATCAAAAAGGGAGAGATTGTTGGAGCAATCGGCCCTAAGATGGTCCGGAGTGACCATAGGTTTTGATGTTTGGGCAAAGGGTTTAAGTTAGGATTTCCCTTGTATTCTTATATGCGTATGTTGAGTGTGCAGGTTGTACAGGTTACGCATATGGACTTGACTGGACGGCCTCAGTACGGTGAAGGATGGCATGGAGGCAAGCTGGAGGCTTGCGTGCGCATCCGAGGGAACTTGGAGAGCAGGGACGATGAGCTGATGGGCGCGGACTTCGAGGCGTACGTGAAGGGTGGCATGGATGCAAGCTGGAGGCTTGCGTTCGCATCCGAGGGACGAGGGCCGAAGATGAAGAGGGCGCGAAGGCAACAGTCGAGGCTGCGGATGAGGAGTCAGTCGAGTCGTGAGGGTCGAGTGCTGTGTGAATGTACTCGGGAAGGGTTTCAGCTAGGGACCAGTCGACTGCCCTGGGGGCAGTCGACTGGTAGGAGGCTGGTGAGCTGGCAAATTCGAACGTTGGAGTGTCAACGGTCGAATTTGGCTGGCACCAGTCGACTGCCCTGGGGGCAGTCGACTGGTGGCGTGATTTCCAGCCCGAGTCTATTTAAAGGGGGACTCGATCGGGCTGGGGTTTCTTGACGAATCTTGCTTGGCTAAGGCAAGATAGTAGTCTACTTTGTTCTCTAAGTGTCCTTGGTGTTGTGGCGAGGTTTCTCCACCCACAAGGAGCGACGAGTTCTAGCCGGAGGTTATCCGGGGTTTGATCCGCCGAAGGATTGTTGGATTAGTCACCCGACCGGGGTGGATACCAACTAAAATCGGTTTGTTAGCATTGTTCTTTTGTTTTTATTGTTTATCATTATTGTTTCCGCTGCGCATACTAACAACGTAGGAAGAACAAGCCGAGACTTGCTATTCACCCCCTCTAGCAAGGCGTATCGATCCTTACAATTATAAGGTATGCAATAAATGTCTTTCCTAGAAATTCATTATGGGCATCCATTGTCGATGCTTATAAAATCTCTAGGAATCTTTCCAAAATAAATTTAGATGAACTATTTTGTGAATTAGAGTTGCATGAACAAACTAACACCAAGGCCGAGAAAGGGTTTGCTTTGTTTGCAGATTCTTCATGAAAGGTCAAGTCGAAGAAGAATATTCAAGAAGAATCCGAAGAAGAACCAGAGTCAGACTCAGACGACGAGGAGCATATGGTAAACTTGGTAAGAAAAGTCTTTGCCAAAAAGAAGAACAAGTTTTCAAAAAGGGTCCTCCAAAAGATAATGAAGCCCATCAGCAATGAAGGTAAAAGCAAAATGACCTGCTTCAGTTGCAACAAAAAGGGGCACTTCAAACATGAATGTCCCTATAAAAAGGAGGACCAACCCAAGAAGAACAAGAAGAAGAAGGCTTTACAAGCCACCTGGGACGAGAGCTCGGACGACTCCGACAATGAACCACCAAAAAATTCAAGTTACCTCGTGCTAATTGCAACCGGACATGGATCGAACTTGAAAAGTGACGAAGATTCCGAATACGAGTCGAGCCAAGATCGGACTCTTTTCAGATGGCTCGACTAAGGTATACTTAGATTCAATTAATAAAAAGTTTTTTAAGATTATCTCTGTTTTAAACAAAAATTTGTTTGCATCTGAATCTAGGAATGACCAGCTCCTTAAGGAAAATCAAGACCTTAAGGGCCAATTAATTAATACCAAAACCTTAACTGAATCAACTCAAAATGAAAGAACAATTGAACTGGAAAATGATAACTCCACCCTAAAGGGTGAAGTTCAAAACCTTAAGGACTTACTAACAACTTTTACAACCCGGTCCAAGAATCTTGACCTTATTCTTGGATCTCAAAAGGGCGTGTATAATAAATCTGGGATAGGATATAAATCAGGATCGACCCAAAAATCCTTTATCTCATTTGTCCACCCACGTGAAAATCGGCGAAAAGCGTGGGTCCCGAAAGCTTACCTAACAAAGCAAGTAGGGCAGAACCAATACTATGTCTCCAAGAAGGACATTCATTACATTGACCCTAAACACCCTACCTATAATTTAGGGGGAGGCACCAAATTAGTTGGCACCTCAAAGTCACCCTTTACCCGTCTGGGTACCTAGGACTAGTTTCAAAAGTTAGTCTGACACTTGACCTACTCAGTACTAGGGTAGGGCGAGCTGATAGTACGTTAGGGAAGCTGATCTAAGGAGTCATGTAAGGGAAGGCGTCCTTTATTTGGTCTTCTTAGCCAAGTGGAACTAGCCGGAGCTACCCGCCACATCCTAGACTAATTAGACCAAGGAGTTTCAATAGGTAGGTTAAAAGTACAACTTCCTTAAGCGGTTTTGCCTAGAAAGTGGTTGTTGATCCAATAAGGCTTCGGCCAAAGAAGACCTCTGTGCCTCGCCACGGCCTGGAAACCAATTATGGAAGTATACTTTTAAATTGCTTCTTGTCAAACCTGAATCTAACAAAAGGTCAGATTAACTTGTATAAATCAAACTCAAATTTATCTCACACAAATCATAGGATCCCTTTGATTGACATCTTAGATCAAGTGAGATGAATAAGGACAACTAAACTCAAACCTCAAACTTCAAATTAACAAATTCAAAATTCAAAATTCAAAATCAAAATTCAAAATTCAAATTAACAAATTCAATTTAACAAATTCAAAATTCAAAATTCAAATTAACAAATTCAAAATTCAAATTAATGAATTCAAAATTCAAAATTCAAAATAATGAATTCAAAATTCAAATTAACAAGTTCAAAATTCAAAATTCAAATTAACAAATTCAAAATTCAAATTAACGAATTCAAAATTCAAAATTCAAATTAAAAAGTTCAAAATTTAAAATTCAGAATCTTAAATTTTTTAAATTTCTTAATGTTTCTCGAAATTCAAAACTCTTAAGTTTCTTTTAATTCATATTTTTCAAAGTTGTTCAAAATTCAAAATTTCAAATTCCTTAAGTTTTTTTAAGTTGTTCAAAATTCAAATTTTAAATTCCTTAAATCTTTTAAATTCCTTAACCTTTTCAAAACTTCAAGTCTTCATTTTCTTAAGGTTTTTCAAAATTCAAATTCTCCTAAGCTTTTTAAATTCAAATTTTTAAACTTCTTAAGTTTCTTTAAATCATTCCTTTAACTCATTAAAAACTTAAACTAAATTCTAAAAATTTTCTACTTAACTGTAGAAAAACAAGTGGATTATCGACAGTGGGTGCTCCGGACATATGACTGGGGATCCCACCAAGTTTACAAAACTCTAGTACAAAAGTCTAGGGACAGTTGCGTTTGGAAACAACGGTAAACTTAAGGTAATTGGCCTAGGTAACATTGAACTTGAGTTTGATTTTATAATTAAAAATGTCTTACTTGTTGAAAACTTTCACTTCAATTTACTAAGTATCAGCCAATTGTGTGAGACTAGGTATAAGGTTAGGTTCTTGTCCAATGAATGTATGATCAAACACACTGACAACCCAAACATCACACTTAGAGGACATAGACACAATAACATCTATGAAATTAGGTTAATCCGTCCCCTAGCAAATTGTCTTTTAACACATAAGGATGAGACTTGGCTATGGCATAGGAGACTTTCACACACTCACTTCAGAAAATTACCTAAACTAAATGGTTTAGTTAGAGGCCTACCAAAGTTACCTAACTTTGAGACAACCTTATGTAATTCTTGTCAACAAGGGAAACAAACTAGATCAACTCACAAACCAACTAATTAAACTCAAACTAAATCAATTCTTGAATTAATTCACCTAGACCTATTTGACTCACATGGGGTAAAATCAATTAGTGGGAATCTATACTGTTTAGTAATTATAGATGACTATTCAAGATTCACCTGGGTAAAATTCTTAAAAAATAAAGATGAAACGTTTGATATATTTACTCAATTTTGCAAATTAATAGAAAATGAAAAAGGGGTTAAAATTATAAGACTTAGGAGCGATAACGGTGGGGAATTCAAAAATCAAAAATTTAATCAATTCTGTTTAGAAAATGGCTACCACCCATGAATTCTCCTGCCCTAAAACACCTCAACAAAATGGAATTGTAGAAAGAAAAAATAGAACACTACAAGAAGCAACCAGATCAATGCTTAATGAATACAACTTACCTAAATACCTTTGGGCCGAGGCTGTCAGTACAGCCTGCTATGTACAAAACAGAATAACTATAAATAAAAATCTAGGAAAACGTCTTTTGAAATTTATTATAATAAACAACCTAATATTAAGTATTTAAAGTATTTGGATGCAAAGTGTATATATTAAATACTAGAGAACACTTAGGAAAGTTTACATCTAAGGTTTAGGAAGGTATCTTTGTAGGTTATTCCCCTTACCAGTAGAGCCTATCGAGTTTATAACAAAACTATCCTAAGAATTGAAGAAACTACAAATGTAAAATTTGATGAAACATCTGACCCAAAATAACTCTGATCAAACCACCTACCAACCAATTGATTTTGTTAGGTCCAGTACTGACCCAGATGAAAGCCCAATTAAGGACCAAGACCATGATCTGACTGAACCTTCACCTAACCAAACCAAAACTATTCGAGTCAGCTCAGCCCACCCTATTGATCAAATCATAGGTGATCCAGAACTAAGGGTTCAAACTAGGTCAGCCTTTAGAAACCTTAGCCAAATTGCTTTAATTTCCAAAATTGAACCAAAAACAGTAGAAGAGTCTTTACTTGACCCTGATTGGATCATAGCTATGCAAGAGGAGTTAGCCCAATTTGAACGTAGTCAAGTCTGGGATTTAGTACCCTTACCTAAAGACAAAAAGTTCATTGAAAACCAAATGGGTCTTTAGGAATAAACTTAACGAACAAGGTGAAATAATCAGGAATAAGGCTAGGTTAGTAGCTAAAGGGTTTAGCCAAGTAGAAGGACTTGATTATGATGAAACCTATGCCCTTGTAGCTTGACTTGAGTCTATTAGGATGCTTTTAAGTTATGCAGCCCCATAAAGGATTCAAATTGTATCAAATGGATGTTAAGT
Source organism: Boesenbergia rotunda (assembly GCA_024364735.1). NCBI lineage: Eukaryota > Viridiplantae > Streptophyta > Magnoliopsida > Zingiberales > Zingiberaceae > Boesenbergia > Boesenbergia rotunda. Next base: position 68,914 of record JAGFNQ010000454.1, read on the forward strand.
CAGCCTTTCTAAATGGCCTAATTAAGGAAGAGATTTATGTAGGACAACCCCCTAGTTTTGAAAGCTTAGAACACCCTGACTATGTCTTTAAACTAAAAAAAGCCCTATATGGACTTAAGCAAGCCCCTAGGGCCTGGTATGAAAGACTGTCTAACCATTTAGTATCTAAAGGTTTTAACCAAGGTAAAATTGACCCAACACTATTTGTTAAAACCTTAAAACTGATATTTTTATAGCCCAAGTATATGTAGATGATATAATATTTGGCTCAACTAACTCAAAATTTTTGCAAGATTTTATAACGGTAATGGAAAATGAATTTGAAAATAAGTTTAGTAGGCAATTAACTTTCTTTTTAGGGCTACAAATAAAATAGACCAGTGAGGGTACCTTTGTCTATCAACAAAAATACACTAAAGAACTACTTAAAAAATTTGGAATGGATAGTGCAAAAGAAATTAAAACACCTATGGCTACCAATCAAACTGTAGATAGTGACCCAAATGGCAAAACCTGTTGACATTAAATATTATAGAAGTGCTATAGGCAGCTTACTTTACCTGACTGCAAGTCGACCTGACATTCTCTTTGGCAGTTAGTATGTGTGCTAGGTATCAAACATGTGCTAAAAAGTCACATCTAACCTTAGTTATAAGAATATTTAGGTACCTTAAAGGGACAGAAAATTTAGGAATTTGGTATCCTAGAACATCCCAATTTGAACTTATTGGATTTTCTGACTCAGATTATGCTGGCTGTAAATTAGATAGGAAAAGTACCAGTGGTGGATGCCAACTTCTAGGGCCCTCACTAGTTAGTTGGTTCAGTAGAAAACAGCACTGCGTTGCCCTATCCACCACTGAAGCTGAGTACATAGCCATGGGTGAGTGTGTAGCCCAATTACTTTGGATGATGCATACGTTAAAAGACTTTAACTTGATTTTAAGAAAGTCAAAATCTTTATTGATAATCTAAGTTCAATTAATCTAACCAAAAACCCAGTCCACCACTCTAGGACCAAACATATAGAAATTAAACATCATTTTGTCAGAGATCATGTTAATAAAGGAGAAATTGAACTTAACCATGTTGAATCTAAGGCTAACCTAGCTGATATATTTACTAAACCACTCCCTGAATCTGAATTTAGTAACTTAAGAAGGTTAATAGGAATGTGTGTTATAGACTAGAACTGACCTGATCACACTTACTTCTTTTGAACAATCAGCTCGCATATTCTGTTTGGCCATTAGCTTAATTACTTTGATTCTTGGTTTAATTGGCTTAATTTTAGTATTTCAAAGTAGCATTTAAAAAAAAAATTGGTGGACTTAGCCTAAGTTTGACCCCTAAAACTGCATGAACCTATAGATTTAGGTAGCCGCATCTCACAAAACACATTAAGGATAACTTGTTTGTGCTTGCAAAACATAGAACGGTTGTGAGATGCATAGGACTTTGCCTGGACTTCAGAATGC
>JAGFNQ010000454.1:70559-97128 GCA_024364735.1 Boesenbergia rotunda
ACCAAGGAGGCTCCTGGAAGAAGTGTGTGTTGGTGCAATTTGTACTAATAGTTAAACTTGGGTTTTGATGAATGACAAATAGGTTAAAGTTAGGCTTGCTTTTGGTTTTGACCTCTTTACTAAGTGTGCAGGGTTGAAAGACTTAGGACCTGACACCAGGCTGAAGTCCAGGGTGGTTGAGTCCTGGCAAGAAGTCCAGTTGGGTTCGTGGGGCCTGACAATTGGCTGAAACCCAAGTTGGTTGAAACTTGACAAAAAGACCAGGGTGGTTGAGCCCTGGCAGGAAGACCTGATGGGTTAAGAAGTTGAGTAGAGCTGCACGAGGTAAGTAAGGTAAGTCACTGGAGGAGCGAACCAGTGAGGACGGGTCCTATTTTAGGACTGTAGGCGCGGTCCAACTTAGGCCTATTTTGGTGACCTCGGTTGAGTCCTGGTTAGATCCTTATCCAGGTTTGGACGGGGTCTAATTAACTCTAAATTCATTAACTCTATTTTACAGGATTTATTTGATATGTGAACTAATTAGATTTTGTAAGTTAATTTTATAAATTTATCCTCATCTAAAGCCTCGGTGGAGGATAAATTTTCATTTAAATTACTCGTATTTCTTATTTTTTTTGGAGAATAAAATTATTCCTACTAATGATAAAATCTTATTATTATTTTCTAATTATTCCTATTAATGCTTAAAATTTTCACGTGAAGCCTAGCTAGAAGGATAAAATCTCTTTTTATATTGTATTTTGAATTATTTTTTCGAAAAACAAAAAGCCTTGGTGAGGTAAGAGGATAAAACCTCATGGTTAAATTTTCAGATTAAATTTAATTTAAATTATTTAAGTGAAGCAAAGATAGAAACGTTATCTTGTTTGAATTATTCCTTCTTGCTAATGGATAAAATTTGAGCTGAGAAGATCATGCATCGAGGCACTATAAAAGGAAGCAAGCAAGCCCTCTAGGAGGAAGAAAAATTTTTCTGGTTCAAGCTTTGGCACTCTCTTGCTTCCACGCTCCTCTGCTGCGGTTTGTTCTTTGACTCGACGCTGTCCGACCGCTGCCGGAAGATCGCTCCCAACACCCAAGCTGCTTCAGATAAATCTAAGTGTTGGGTAACATAATTTTTGTTCTGTTTGCACTTAAATTATTAAAAGGGGAAGTGTAGGGTTGTTACACTTCCACCTAATCTTGTATTCGAATCACTCTATCGGGAGTTTGCCGGTAGAGGTTTTTAGTGGATTGCCCACAGGAAAGGCTCAAGGAGCCTGGGTCTTCGAGTAGGAGTCGCCGAAGGCTCCGAACGAAGTAAAACTCCTCGTGTAATTTTTTATTATTTTTCGCTTTCGCTTTTCGTTTTAATTTTTCCGCTGTGCATGTTTTTCAAAGCATCATACAATTTTCTATCGACTCTGATTCTATAACGAAGATTTTAAAAGTCACGTGATTCACCCCCCCCTCTCACGTGCATCGGTCCTACAAGTGGTATCAGAGCCTTGGTAGCTCTGAATCGGTGCAACCACCGTAAGAGCCGGGGGAGATCCAGTTTTTCGCATTTTGTGTTTTTCGTTGCACAATCTAAATTAAGTATTGTTGCTTAAATTTGGATCTTTTTCTTTTGTTCGTTTAGTTTTACTCGAATTTGGTGCAACACCATTTCGAGTCGCTCTTCACTTATTCTTTTTTTTACACCACTAATCCAAGACTTAGTCTTGGAACGAGTTTTGTTGTTTTTTTAAGTCACAGATGGCCCAGAGTGAAGGTTACAGCACTGCTCGTCCTCCGCTCTTCAACGGGGAAGATTTCCCCTACTGGAAGCGGAGAATGGAAGTGTATCTCAAAACCGATATGGATCAATGGTTCGCGGTGCAAACTGGCTGCGAACCACCAATGGACGAGGGAAACAAGGCGCCACTGAAGCCCGATAGATGGAACCTGGAAATGAAGAAAAAAGCTCAGATCGAGTTCAAAGCGCAGAACACCCTCCAGTGCGAACTAACCAAAGAAGAGCTGAACAGAATCGGACCAACCGAATCAGCAAAAGAACTTTGGGATAAACTAATTGAATTGCATGAAGGCACTACTGATGTAAAGGTAACAAAAAGGGATTTGCTTTTAAATAAATTATTTAATATGAAAATGCAGGAAGGAGATTCTGCAAGTCAACTTCACGCTCGGATCAAGGACATACTAAATGGACTCCACCTGATTGGGCACAAACAAGAAAACAGAGACATTATAAGGTATGCACTAAATGCCTTTCCTAGAAATTCATTATGGGCATCCATTGTAGATGCTTATAAAATCTCTAGGAATCTTTCCAAAATAAATTTAGATGAACTATTTTGTGAATTAGAGTTGCATGAACAAACTAACGCCAAGGCCGAGAAAGGGTTTGCTTTGTTTGCAGATTCTTCAAGAAAGGTCAAGTCGAAGAAGAATATTCAAGAAGAATCCGAAGAAGAACCAGAGTCAGACTCAGACGACGAGGAGCATATGGTAAACTTGGTAAGAAAAGTCTTTGCCAAAAAGAAGAACAAGTTTTCAAAAAGGGACCTCCAAATTTTAATGAAGCCCATCAGCAATGAAGGTAAAAGCAAAATGATCTGCTTTAGTTGCAACAGAAAGGGGCACTTCAAACATGAATGTCCCTATAAAAAGGAGGTTCAACCCAAGAAGAACAAGAAGAAGAAGGCTTTACAAGCCACCTGGGACGAGAGCTCGGACGACTCCGACAATGAACCACCAAAAAATTCAAGTTACCTCGCGCTAATGGCAACCGAACATGGATCGGACTCGAAAAACGACGAAGATTCCGAATACGAGTCGAGCCAAGAGATTAGACTCTTTTTGGATGGCTCGACTAAGGTATACTTAGATTCAATTAATAAAAAGTTTTTTAAGATTATCTCTGTTTTAAATAAAAATTTGTTTGCATCTGAATCTAGGAATGACCAGCTCCTTAAGGAAAATCAAGACCTTAAGGAGCAATTAATTAATACCAAAACCTTAACTGAATCAACTCAAAATAAAAAAACAATTGAACTGGAAAATGATAACTCCACCCTAAAGGGTGAAGTTCAAAACCTTAAGGACTTACTAACAACTTTTACAACCCGGTCCAAGAATCTTGACCTTATTCTTGGATCTCAAAAGGGCGTGTACAATAAATCTGGGATAAGATATAAATCAGAATCGACCCAAAAATCCTTTATCTCATTTGTCCACCCACGTGAAAATCAGCGAAAAGCGTGGGTCCCGAAAGCTTACCTAACAAAGCAAGTAGGGCAAAACCAATACTATGTCCCCAAGAAGGACATTCATTACATTGACCCTAAACACCCTACCTATAATTTAGGGGGAGGCACCAAATTAGTTGGCACCTCAAAGTCACCCTCTACCCGTCTGGGTACCTAGGACTAGTATCAAAAGTTAGTCTGACACTTGACCTACTCAGTACTAGGGTAGGGCGAGCTGATAGTACATTAGGGAAGCTGATCTAAGGAGTCATGTAGGGGAAGGCGTCCTTTATTTGGTCTTCTTAGCCCAGTGGAACTAGCCGGAGCTACCCCGCCACATCCTAGACTAGTTAGACCAAGGAGTTTCAATAGGTAGGTTAAAAGTATAACTTTCTTAAGCGGTTTTGCCTAGAAAGTGGTTGTTGATCCAATAAGGCTTCGGCCAAAGAAGACCTCTGTGCCTCGCCACGGCCTGGAAACCAACTATGGAAGTATACTTTTAAACTGCTTCTTGTCAAACCTGAATCTAACAAAAGGTCAGATTAACTTTTATAAATCAAACTCAAACTTATCTCACACAAATTATAGGATCCCTTTGATTGACCACTTAGATCAAGTGAGATGAATAAGGACAACTAAATTCAAATCTCAAAATTCAAATTAACAAATTCAAAATTCAAAATTCAAATTAACAAATTCAAAATTCAATTAAACAAATTCAAAATTCAAAATTCAAATTAACAAGTTCAAAATTCAAAATTCAAATTAACAAATTCAAAATTCAATTAAACAAATTCAAAATTCAAATTAACAAGTTCAAAATTCAAAATTCAAATTAACAAATTCAAAATTTAAAATTCAAATTAACCAATTCAAATTTAAAATTCAGAATCTTAAATTTTTAAATTTCTTAATGTTTCTCGAAATTCAAAACTCTTAAGTTTTTTTTAATTCATATTTTTCAAAGTTGTTCAAAATTTAAATTTTCAAATTCCTTAAGTTTTTTTTGGTTGTTCAAAATTCAAATTTTAAATTCCTTAAATCTTTTAAATTCCTTAAATTTTTCAAAACTTCAAGTCTTCAATTTCTTAAGGTTTTTCAAAATTCAAATTCTCCTAAGCTTTTTAAATTCAAGTTTTTAAACTTCTTAAGTTTTTTTTGGGTTCAAATTTCTTAAGTTTCTTTAAATCATTCCTTTAACTCATTAAAAACTTAAACTAAATTCTAAAAATTTCCTACTTAACTGTAGAAAAATAAGTGGATTATCGACAGTGGGTGCTCCAGACATATGACTGGGGATCCCACCAAGTTTACAAAACTCAAGTACAAAAGTCTAGGGACAGTTGCGTTTGGAAACAACGGTAAACTTAAGGTAATTGGCCTAGGTAACATTGAACTTGAGTTTGATTTTATAATTAAAAATGTCTTACTTATTGAAAACTTTCACTTCAATTTACTAAGTATCAGCCAATTGTGTGACACTGGGTATAAGGTTAGGTTCTTGTCCAATGAATGTATGATCAAACACACTGACAACCCAAACGTCACACTTAGAGGACATAGACACAATAACATCTATGTACAAAATAGAATAACTATAAATAAAACAGACCAGTGAGGGTACTTTTGTCTATCAACAAAAATACACTAAAGAACTACTTAAAAAATTTAGAATAGATAGTGCAAAAGAAATTAAAACAACTATGGCTACCAATCAAACTGTAGATAGTGACCCAAATGGCAAACTTGTTGACCTTAAATATTATAGAAGTGCTATAGGCAGCTTACTTTACCTGACTGCAAGTCGACCTGACATTCTCTTTGCAGTTAGTATGTGTGCTAGGTATCAAACATGTGCTAAAGAGTCACATCTAACCCTAGTTAAAAGAATATTTAGGTACCTTAAAGGGATAGAAAGTTTAGGAATTTGGTATCCTAGAACATCCCAATTTGAACTTATTGGATTTTCTGACTCAGATTATGCTGGCTGTAAATTAGATAGGAAAAGTACCAGTGATGGATGCCAACTTCTAGGGCCCTCACTAGTTAGTTGGTTCAATAGAAAACAGCACTGCGTTGCCCTATCCACCACTAAAGCTGAGTACATAGCCATGGGTGAGTGTGTAGCCCAATTACTTTGGATGATACATACGTTAAAAGACTTTAACTTGGATTTTAAGAAAGTCAAAATCTTTATTGATAATCTAAGTTCAATTAATCTAACCAAAAACCCAGTCCACCACTCTAGGACCAAACATATAAAAATTAAACATCATTTTGTCAGAGATCATGTTAATAAAGGAGAAATTGAACTTAACCATGTTGAATCTAAGGCTAACCTAGCTGATATATTTACTAAACCACTCCCTGAATCTGAATTTAGTAACTTAAGAAGGTTAATAGGAATGTGTGTTATAGACTAGAACTGACCTGATCACACTTACTTCTTTTGAACAATCAGCTCGCATATTCTGTTTGGTCATTAGCTTAATTACTTTGATTCTTGGTTTAATTGGCTTAATTTTAGTATTTCAAAGTAGCATTTAAAAAAAAATTGTTGGACTTAGCCTAAGTTTGACCCCTAAAACTGCATGAACCTATAGATTTAGGTAGCCGCATCTCACAAAACACATTAAGGATAACTTGTTTGTGCTTGCAAAACATAGAACGGTTGTGAGATGCATAGGACTTTGCCTGGACTTCAGAATGCTTAAATCTATGTATCGCAGTAAGTCTGGGCGTAAAATACCCATATTACAGTGATCAAGTCAAGTAGTCGTGAGTTAAAATCTGAGCTAGACATTATTACTTGACTTGACTAACCCAGTGAACACTACTATCATCTAGATAGTTAGCTAGTAATTAAGGTTAGACACTACTTGAATGCTTGGTTTATTTTTGATGCTTGCGCACTTATTATTTCTTTGTTTTGATGAATGCCAAAGGGGGAGGGTTTAAGGGTTAAGTTAGAAGTTAAAGTTTTTAGAAATTAAAATCTTAAAGAAATTTAAAACTCCAGATCTTAGAGCATGTCATTTGCATATTCTTTTTGGACTCATTGCTTTATCTGGTATGTTCTAACTTTAACCCAGGTTGTCATTGCATCAAAAAGGGGGAGATTGTTGGTGCAATTTGTACTAATAGTTAAACTTGGGTTTTGATGAATGACAAATAAGTTAAAGTTAGGCTTGCTTTTGGTTTTGACCTCTTTACTAAGTGTGCAGGGTTGAAAGACTTAGGACCTGACACCAGGCTGAAGTCCAGGGTGGTTGAGTCCTGGCAGGAAGTCCAGTTGGGTTCGTGGGGCCTGACAATTGGCTGAAGCCCAAGTTGGTTGAAACTTGGCAAAAAGACCAGGGTGGTTGAGCCCTAGCAGGAAGACCTGGTGGGTTAAGAAGTTGAGTAGAGCTGCACGAGGTAAGTAAGGTAAGTCACTGGAGGAGCGAACCAGTGAGGACGGGTCCTATTTTAGGACTGTAGGCGCGGTCCAACTTAGGCCCGTAGGCGCGGTCCAACTTAGGCCCATTTTGGTGACCTCGGTTGAGTCCTGGTTAGATCCTTATCCAGGTTTGGACGGGATCTAATTAACTCTAAATTCATTAACTCTATTTTATAGGATTTATTTGATATGTGAACTAATTAGATTTTGTAGGTTAATTTTATAAATTTATTTCTCATCTAAAGCCTCGGTGGAGGATAAATTTTCATTTAAATTACTCGTATTTCTTATTTTTTTGGAGAATAAAATTATTCCTAGTAATGATAAAATCTTATTGTTATTTTCTAATTATTCCTATTAATGCTTAAAATTTTCACGTGAAGCCTAGCTAGAAGGATAAAATCTCTTTTTATATTGTATTTTGAATTATTTTTTCGAAAAACAAAAAGCCTTGGTGAGGTAAGAGGATAAAACCTCTTGGTTAAATTTTCAGATTAAATTTTATTTAAATTATTTAAGTGAAGCAAAGATAGAAACGTTATCTTGTTTGAATTATTCCTTCTTGCTAATGGATAAAATTTGAGTTGAGAAGATCATGCATCGAGGCACTATAAAAGGAAGCAAGCATTCCCTCTAGGAGGAAGAAAAATTTTTCTGGTTCAAGCTTTGGCACTCTCTTGCTTCCACGCTCCTCTGCTGCGGTTTGTGCTTTGACTCGACGTTGTCCGACCGCTGCCGGAAGATCGCTCCCAACACCCAAGCTGCTTCAGATAAATCTAAGTGTTGGGTAACATAATTTTTGTTCTGTTTGCACTTAAATTATTAAAAGGGGAAGTGTAGGGTTGTTACACTTCCACTTAATCTTGTATTCGAATCACTCTACCAGGAGTTTGCCGGTAGAGGTTTTTAGTGGATTGCCCACAGGAAAGGCTCAAGGAGCCTGGGTCTTCGAGTAGGAGTCGCCGAAGGCTCCGAATGAAGTAAAACTCCGTGTAATTTTTTATTATTTTTCGCTTTGCCTTTTCGTTTTAATTTTTCCGCTGTGCACATTTTTCAAAGCATCGTACAATTTTCTATCGACTCTGATTCTATAACGAAGATTTTAAAAGTCACGTGATTCACCCCCCCCCCTCTCACATGCATCGGTCCTACAGTGCGCGACGCTTCGGACTTCCAAAGTTGGCCGAGAGATTCTCCACATATTCGGTTTGCTTGTTAATAAGTTATAAAGCATTATTTTCCTTATTTGTGCTTGTACTCAAATCTATAAGACGAGTTTCTCCGCCTCTGAAAAGCTTTCAGAAAGCAAACCACTAGTGTGTGGGCGCTTCCCGTGATTAGGCCTTAAACGTACTGACCCCGAGGGGTTGGGAACCAAGTAAAATCCCACGTATTTACTGTGTCTGTTGTTTTTATTTATTATTCTGCTATGCTACTAAAGACTATGATATTTGTTGGTGCTTGGATGGCTAGAGAGGGGGGTGAATGTAGCCAGACACTCAAATAAGCCCCTCTTGTTTGAACTTTCTTTCTGTGATCAAAGTTAGCAGCGGAAACACAATACAACAGTAGAACAAAACAGAGAAAGGAATCAAACCGACGCTAACACAGCGATGTACAAGGTTCGGGGATAACTTGCCCCTACTCCTTGGCGTGCCCGTAAGGTGGGTGATAAGTACCATTTTTGTGATTATTTTAGATGTTAAAATCCATGTTTGACCCATGTTTTTATTGATTAATTGTGAAATTGCCCTAGGTTTTAGAACTTACCTTTATTTTGGACTTAATTGCAAATTTACATTAAATTGGATTAATTGGCCACTAAATTTTGGATTTATTTTTGTAGGCACCAAAGGTTCAAGGACTTAGGGCATATTGGGTCAAACCTGAGTCGGATGTGAACCGGATCGAATTATCAAGCCTATGATCAATCCGGGCCGTCCGATTCAAGAGCGGCTAGATCTGAGCCATCCGGGACGATCTGAAGCAATCCGAGCTAGGATTAGGGTTGATCAAGCTCTATGATCAAGATCTGAAGGTTTCATCCCAATCAGAGCTAAATCAACCGTTGGATCAAGCAAGGAGGGCTCTAGAGCGTCCATTCACAGACAGAGTTGATCTGGACCATCCGTTGCATATCTAGAGGATCCGAGCTACCACAAGGCAGATCCTGACCCCAGATCATCATCATAAAAGTTTGGCTTCAATCAGAGCAAGATCAGCCGTTGGATCTCCTCCGATCGATCTGAGCCGTCCATTGATTCCTATTTAATCAAAAACACAGCCGCAGCAGCCGTTGTCGCGTCTCCGCCGCAGCAGCTTCGTCTTCTTCAGTTTTCTTCCATTTCTTAGCTTAGTTCTTCATCCAAAGGGGCGCGACCCCTCAAATCTTTCATCAAGGCAAGGGTTAGGTCAGTATAGAGAGTCTCAGTGAGGTTTCCGATTGAAGTTTTGCTCAATAGAGAAGCTACGCGAGGTCTCGGCAGTTTCACTATCCGAATTCAGCGAACTCAGCTGTGATCCATTCCACTGCATCCGAGCTGACCAGAGGGGTTCCCTGGAAGGTCTCGGTCATTCCCTAATCAAGATCGCAAGCCACTACAGTGAGTTTGAAGGATTCGGAAGCTGATTTCAGTTTGAGCAGAAATCTGATCAGATTCGGTAGCAGAGGCAATTTGCACTGATTTGTGGAGCTTGCGGGTCCGAGGTTCTCCCTTGATTGACGACCAAGGAGCTCTTGAGTTGAGGAATGGTTGAGGAGTAGTTTAGATAGCAAATTTTCAATGTTTTTAGCTGTAAATTTCCATTTCTGCTGTCTGTTCTGTTTTTGCAATTCGTTTCAGATTCGTTGCTTGGTTTAATTCATTGTTTCAGCTGTAATTAGGTTTTAAATCTTCAAGTCAATTAGTTAGTCAGCTTATTTAGTGATCTATTAGTTTAAACTTCAGTTTAATTCTGTTTAAAACCTTGCGTGCCAATTCCTTGTCGCGTGCCAGTTTTCTGATTTTTCTTCAGTGCGTATCAGCTGTAGTTTCTGAAATTTCATCTTGCATTTGCATTTCTTAGTTTGTTTCACATGTAGTGTGTTAATTTAGTTGAGTTAAGTTGTTTCGCTTTTAGTTTCCTTTCTGAATCTTGTGTTGTTTGGACATCCTGCGTTTCCTGCACATGTTGAATTTCAATTTGGTTTTCTGCAGTTCAGCTTCAAATTGTGCCATTCAGATTTAATTTCCGTAATCCCCAGCTTCTCATTTCTGAGTTGTGTAAATAAAGCCTTGCATTGGAACTTTATGGCAATTGAATTTCAGTTTTCTGTATGATTTCTGAATCCAAATTCCTGCTGCACTGAATTTCTGCATTAGACTCTGCAATTACTGCAATTTTGTATCAGTTCAACCATTCGGCAGCTCCGATTCAGCTGAGTTTTAGCCTCAATTCCTACATTTGCAATCAATTGAATTGAGTTTCTTAGGAATCGTATGTGAATATTAGCATGGAGCAACAGATATCAGTTGTTGTTTGGTTTTGGCATCCAATTTAGATGCTGAATTTTACATGAAACTCTGCATTGCATCTCTGCATACATGTACATCTAATTCTGCATGTATCCTGCGAGTGTATCAAGTTAGCCTCATCCTTGGCACAAAAGCTTCGGCTTGGCACAAAAGGTTTCCCTGCAATCACTTTATTTCTGCAGTAAAGTCACTAATTTCTGCACCTTGAATCACTGCACTTCTATTTCTGTACTTCATCAGTCATTTCTGCCGAGGTTGTTTCTAAATTGACCTGTATTTGGATGCCGCAATCCTTCCTTCGATTCTGAGCATCAATTCACTCATAGCCTTACTTTCCTAGCTGAAGTTTCTGAATTTCCAGTTTCACCTCTGAATTTCGGATTGAGTTCTGCACATGAAGAATTCAGTCCCAAGTAGGTCAGTTTAGGTGTTATTGGTTTCGAAAGTTGTGTCAAAAGAACCTTCGAACCTTTACATCTTGTTTGACACTAGATACCACACTCGAAGTCAGCTTACCTCATTTCTTTTGCATTTGGCACGCAATGTTAATGTATTGGCACTGATCTTGTATGAATTTATTTCAGCATGCATTCAGCTCATTATTTCTGAATTTTGTGTCGAGACCCAATCTGCCATTTAGTTTTATTCTCTGCACTTTCAGTTAGTAATGCTGATAGTGTATCAAGTGCAGCCTCATGTCTGATTTGGATCAAGATTAACACATCTCGTAGTTACTTTTGTGTTCGAGTTCACCATGCATTGTTAGTTTCAACAAGTGATCAGCAATTGCAATTTTTGCCTCTCATTTAGTTTTCATTCTTGGTTGAAACCCAAAACCCAAATTACATTCGAAACCCGAAATTCTCAAACGACACCCAAATACAAGCGCGAATCAAACACTACAACTAGTCCCCGAGAAAAATACGACCTGTGGCCCCTATATTACATTTTCATGCTTCTGATTGTAAAAGGGTTTCCAGCATTTCATTGATTATTTAAATTTGATGAGCCCATATATTTCGTGACAAATTAAACTAGTAGATTTGGGTTCGTCAAATTTTTGGCGCCGTTGCCGGGGAAGCAACTAGTTGAATTGTTTGATTTTTGCTTGTATGTTTCTTTAGACATATCATTGGGTTCTATTTTATTTTGCTTTATCTTTTGTATACGGGTTGCTGCTATTTGTCTTGTTTGTTTTGTGACAGGGCTGCAAGATCAAAATGTTTCAGCAATACTATTCAAATTTTCAGCAACCAAGTCAAGACTTTCAGCAGCCTAATTCGAATTTTCAGCAAACATTTCAGAATGGGCAGCCACAATTCCAACAGCAATATCAGAATTTTCAGCCTCAATACCACCAAAATCAGCAAGTTCAAGGAAGCTTTCAAAATTTCCAGCAGATGTCTCAGCCTTTTCAGCAAGGTTTTCAGCATCAACAGTCAACATTTAACCAAAATCAAGGTTTTCCGGGGAATAGTTTTCAGCAAGGTCCATCGAATTTCCAAAGCAATTTCCAACCATATCCTCAACAAATTCAGCACCAAAATCAGTACCAACAGCCCCCACATCAATTTGAGTGTTCACCACAACAATTTCAACCTCAGATCCAAGAATTTCATAATCAAAATTTTCAGCTATCTCCACCATGGTGTGAGCCAAATTTTCAGCAATCTAATCAGTCCATGCATCCATTTGATCAGCCCCTACAGTTTCCATTTCAGAATGCGCAGCCTCCTCCTGGACTTCAGCAGCCTTATGTTCCATTTCAGCAGTTTAACCAAGGAGGCTTTGATGATCGTGATTGGAGTGAGGCTCAACAACAAAGGATGATGGAGATGTTACAACAACAACAAGAGCAAAATCAACAACAACTACAACGCATTGCAAAATTAGTTGATCAAGTGAAACAAAGGCTAGCCCAAGAATCAGGACAATTATATTCTCAAGCAACTCTTGATTCTGAGAGCCCCGGAGTTGGTTTTATATCAGTTCAAGGTGACCCTAGTGTATGGCCAAATCCTTCTTCAAGTAATCTTGCAAATGTGATAGAAGAAGAAGAAGAATACATTAAAGTTTGGGCACCTACAGCATGCATTCCTCCGGAAACAGCTCCAGAAGAAGAAATTGAAGCTCCACAGGACCATTCTAGTCTTTTATTTTGTGATGATAGTGTTATTAGTGGTCCTAATTTTTCTGATACTGTTGTTGCAGATATTACAGAAGAAGCATGCCGAGGAGATGATTCCACAGGTGTAGGGGACTGCACTAAGCCCCAGGGACCACCACAACTTCCAGAAAGTGTAGGGACTTGCATGGTGAAAGCAAGCACCCAAGGATCACCAGTTGATTTTCCACCAGAGCCTGAGGCTAAAGAGGAGCATGAACTTGACCAGGAGGAGACCACAGATACATCTACTTTTGTAGAATCTCCAGGTACTTTTCAGCACGATCAGGTAAATTCTTCTCCTAACTTTTCTGAAATTTGCATAGAGGTACCTCAAACTGATTTTATTGTTTGTGATATACTTAGGGATACATCTCTTGTAGAAAATAATTGTGAAAAATCCCTAGAGGTACCTAGTGTTGAAATGGTTGAAAATGAAGCATGTTGTGATACATTGGATGTAAATGCTGAGTGTGAAATTTTTTTAGAAGTGCCTAGTGTTGTTAATTGTTGTGATGAGTCTTTTGACATATCTTATGTTGAAAATAATTTTGAAAAATTCATTGAGGCACCTGAGATTGATTTCATAGGCTGTGATACATTGTTTGATACGTGCTTGATAGAAAATAATTGTGATATTTTTATTGAAGTGCCAAAAATTGATTTCATTATTTGTGATGAATTTCAGGATGCAAATTATGTAGGAAATAATTGTGAAAATTTTATTGAGGCACCAAGATTTGATTTAATAGGATATGATGCAGATTTGAATTCATTTCATGCAGAGACTGATATCATTTTATTTCTTTCTGACCCTGCACGCTTGAGAGAGGTATTACATTGTTTTGCAGGGTCCAGAAGACTTCAGGAGTGGGTGCTCCAACTGAACAGACTTCAACCTCCTGGAAGGATTTCTAAAAGGCAGAAAGAAGGAGGAGTTGATTTTACTCTAATCCATAGCCCTCCACCCCTTGAATGGCTTTTGAACCTAAATCGCCTGAGGCCACCAGAGAAAATTTTTGTGAAGTTCAAGTGTGGGGGAGTCCCAAATCTCCCAGCCACCCAGACTCCTCCACTACCAAGATGGAGGCTTCTTCTGGATCGACTCCGTCCACCAGAAATAAAGGGGAGATTTTTCTTTCTTGCATTTTCTTTTATCGCATTTTTCACTTTTATGTTTTTAGAGTAAATTGAATAAATAGACGTTGTAAATACCATGTTTTTCCTTTTAGCACTTTTCCTTGCATGTCTAAGAATAAATGTATCCCTTTAGGTTTTCTCCATAGCATTTTAGAGTCTTCTAGAAAATAAATTAAATTTGGTTGTCAAAACTTAGAGTTTGAATTCATGGATGAATTCTTGGATGCTTGAGTACTACTTGGTTTTAAACTCTTAATTGAAGATTTGAGATGGATTATTTTTACCTAGTGAGATTAGCCTTGTTTGTGACACACATGTTATTGAACTCTAGAACTTGCTTAGGTTCTTTTAAAACCATATTTCGTTGATTGGATCACATTTATGAAGACTAATCCTATTGTTTCCATTTTTCCATGATCATACTTGATACATAATCTTCTTGAATTATCTTTCCTTGTTCTTAATCGTAACCCCATTTTTCTATGGATTTGTTTGCTTGGGATGTTTTCTTGATATTATTTTGCCCGAGACGGACAAAGATTTAAGTGTGGGGGAGTGATTAGTGATTTGGAAGCTATTTCGTTTCGAGAAAAAAAAAAAATTTTTTTTGCAATGGAAGGATGGAAACAATCACATTTTGAGTGAGTTGGAATGCCAAGAAAGAGTGGTTTAGTGTGGAGGCAATTGAGACAATTTAGAATTCTCATCATTCTTTGAAGTCCCACACGGAAAAAAAAAAAAAAAAAAGAAGAAGAAGAAAATCGGCAATGAGGAGAAAAATGGCACCAAATGAAGTAAACTTGTGCCAAGAAGAAAAGAAAATCTGAAAAGTTGGAATTTTGGGAAGCAAGATCAGCAATGCTCTGTTAGGGACTGGTTTGAGGCTGTGTAAAACTGAAATCAATGCAGAAATTGGTGCCAAAACAGAAGAACAAAAATCTGTGCCATTTTGAGAAGAATGAAGATTCTACACCAAAGTGAAAAGGAAATTCAAAGTGAAGCATGTCCTGGTCTGGAATTCTGAATTGCAGCTGGGAATGGTCTGAACTGCAGCTAAAAACAAGTTAAAAACAATCTGAATTGAAGGCTAAAAAAATTCATGTTTGAAGCAATGAAAATAAAAATCAGTGAGCTGGAATCCGAAGCAGTTTGGAACTAAGTCTCCACTACTGGTGATGCTAATTGCTCTGAGTAATCAAGGGAGTGCAAGATTTGAAGTGCTGCTGCGTGGATGATCTATTCAGAACAAACAGAAGAATCTGAACCAATGCTAAAAATTCTGTCCAAATTAAATTGTGTGGAGCAATGTTCTGTTCAGATTTGCCTTGGACTGCAGCCTTACTAAACCTGTAATTCTGAATTGCAGCTGAACAATATCCATTCGTTTTTGAATTGCAGCTGCAGAGATCAGTAACTAAACTGAGGATGAACAAAAGCTGAGAAAAATCTGAGATGTAGAAGCTGAATTGAAGCTGAAAAAAATCAGATCCAATGCAGAATTTTTGTGCTGGAATGCAGAAAATCTGTGCTGATTTGAAAGGTCTGTTTGGATCTGAAGTTGAAGTGAAGGAACTGATTTGAATACCGAAAATGAAGTAAGATTGAGAGGCTGTTTACAAGGATTGAGAACAGAACCAGATTGGAAAGTTGAGCTGCAAATGCAGCTGAAGCAAAGTTTGTGCAGAAATTGTGTCAACTTGGAGGCTGAATTTGATTTTCCTAGGCTGTAAATCAAGGCACCAAAGATATGAATGTATCAAAGAGTGATGAGTGCATCCTTTACTGATCAGAATTGGAAGGAAGTGGATTGGATCAAAGACTGAGCAAGGCTGAAAAATCAGGAAAAAAGGCTGAAGAAATCTCAATGCAAAGGTTGCTGCTAAATTATGGAATCTGATCTCCAGCTGAAGACAATATGAATTGAAGAGCTGATGAAGTTGGTATTGAATACGAGTAGCTGCTGAAATCAGAAGAAGGAAAATACAGAGAAAAAAAATCTGGAACAATTGCAGCAGGAAAGAACAAAAGCAGCTGCAAAAAGAAAAAAAAAAGTGAAAAGTCTGAAATGTTTGTGCCAAAGAGAATAGCTATTCCTTTGAATGCTCACGGCAGTGTGATTGGAAGTTAGTTCTGATAAGGAAGCGTAGCTGAACACAATTGAAGTCGTATACATCTGAAGCAATGGAAAAATCTGTGCCATTGAGAAAAAAAAAGAGCAAAAGCAAAAGTGGCACACAAATGAAGACTTGTCACTATTAAATCATTGAAGTTTCTCTCATCCGGATTTAAGCCTTGCTCCAATATATTCTGAGTTTTACTAGAGTGAAAGAAAAAAAAAAAGAGAAGAAGATTTGATAAGGAGAAAAGAGAAGGATCAAAATGGCATGCAATTGAAGGAAGTGGCACAATGAAGTCAAATGGAGGTTTCTTCATCCAAATCAAAAGAATAATTCAAATTGGACTCCATCAGACTTTGGAATTCACTAGGGGACTGATAAGAGGGCAAAGAGTATCAAAAATATTCCCAAGCACTCAAGTCTTCCACTTTATCTAGTTTTCCATTTTTCTTGGTTTTTATTCCATTTCTTACCATTGTCCATGTTTTCATTTGTTTTTATAGTTGTTGATCCTAATCATGATTAATGGTGGAGAGTAGATAATAAGCAAGCCTATGGTAGTGCATGAAACATGTGTGTGAGAGTGAGCTCCACTTCCATCATCAACTTAGAACTTAAAGAGAGAGCCACCAAAACTTCCCTTGAAAGGCTAGTGATTTAAATTCATCTCAATGATTCATGATTGATGAAAGGGCTGAGTTGTTGATTTAAGGACAAGATAGTAATCCATAGAGCTTAGATTTATGAGAATTGACAACCTTAGGTAATTTCTTTTCATTTGCTTCTAATTATGCTTAAGAGAGCCTAAGGGATACTTATTTAGTTGTTTCGCGAGACGCTCAAGGTTAAGTGTGGGGGAGTTGATAAGTACCATTTTTGTGATTATTTTAGATGTTAAAATCCATGTTTGACCCATGTTTTTATTGATTAATTGTGAAATTGCCCTAGATTTTAGAACTTACCTTTATTTTGGACTTAATTGCAAATTTACATTAAATTGGATTAATTGGCCACTAAATTTTGGATTTATTTTTGTAGGCACCAAAGGTTCAAGGACTTAGGGCATATTGGGTCAAACCTGAGTCGGATGTGAACCGGATCGAATTATCAAGCCTATGATCAATCCGGGCCGTCCGATTCAAGAGCGGCTAGATCTGAGCCATCCGGGACGATCTGAAGCAATCCGAGCTAGGATTAGGGTTGATCAAGCTCTATGATCAAGATCTGAAGGTTTCATCCCAATCAGAGCTAAATCAACCGTTGGATCAAGCAAGGAGGGCTCTAGAGCGTCCATTCACAGACAGAGTTGATCTGGACCATCCGTTGCATATCTAGAGGATCCGAGCTACCACAAGGCAGATCCTGACCCCAGATCATCATCATAAAAGTTTGGCTTCAATCAGAGCAAGATCAGCCGTTGGATCTCCTCCGATCGATCTGAGCCGTCCATTGATTCCTATTTAATCAAAAACACAGCCGCAGCAGCCGTTGTCGCGTCTCCGCCGTAGCAGCTTCGTCTTCTTCAGTTTTCTTCCATTTCTTAGCTTAGTTCTTCATCCAAAGGGGCGCGACCCCTCAAATCTTTCATCAAGGCAAGGGTTAGGTCAGTATAGAGAGTCTCAGTGAGGTTTCCGATTGAAGTTTTGCTCAATAGAGAAGCTGCGCGAGGTCTCGGCAGTTTCACTATCCGAATTCAGCGAACTCAGCTGTGATCCATTCCACTGCATCCGAGCTGACCAGAGGGGTTCCCTGGAAGGTCTCGGTCATTCCCTAATCAAGATCGCAAGCCACTACAGTGAGTTTGAAGGATTCGGAAGCTGATTTCAGTTTGAGCAGAAATCTGATCAGATTCGGTAGCAGAGGCAATTTGCACTGATTTGTGGAGCTTGCGGGTCCGAGGTTCTCCCTTGATTGACGACCAAGGAGCTCTTGAGTTGAGGAATGGTTGAGGAGTAGTTTAGATAGCAAATTTTCAATGTTTTTAGCTGTAAATTTCCATTTCTGCTGTCTGTTCTGTTTTTGCAATTCGTTTCAGATTCGTTGCTTGGTTTAATTCATTGTTTCAGCTGTAATTAGGTTTTAAATCTTCAAGTCAATTAGTTAGTCAGCTTATTTAGTGATCTATTAGTTTAAACTTCAGTTTAATTCTGTTTAAAACCTTGCGTGCCAATTCCTTGTCGCGTGCCAGTTTTCTGATTTTTCTTCAGTGCGTATCAGCTGTAGTTTCTGAAATTTCATCTTGCATTTGCATTTCTTAGTTTGTTTCACATGTAGTGTGTTAATTTAGTTGAGTTAAGTTGTTTCGCTTTTAGTTTCCTTTCTGAATCTTGTGTTGTTTGGACATCCTGCGTTTCCTGCACATGTTGAATTTCAATTTGGTTTTCTGCAGTTCAGCTTCAAATTGTGCCATTCAGATTTAATTTCCGTAATCCCCAGCTTCTCATTTCTGAGTTGTGTAAATAAAGCCTTGCATTGGAACTTTATGGCAATTGAATTTCAGTTTTCTGTATGATTTCTGAATCCAAATTCCTGCTGCACTGAATTTCTGCATTAGACTCTGCAATTACTGCAATTTTGTATCAGTTCAACCATTCGGCAGCTCCGATTCAGCTGAGTTTTAGCCTCAATTCCTACATTTGCAATCAATTGAATTGAGTTTCTTAGGAATCGTATGTGAATATTAGCATGGAGCAACAGATATCAGTTGTTGTTTGGTTTTGGCATCCAATTTAGATGCTGAATTTTACATGAAACTCTGCATTGCATCTCTGCATACATGTACATCTAATTCTGCATGTATCCTGCGAGTGTATCAAGTTAGCCTCATCCTTGGCACAAAAGCTTCGGCTTGGCACAAAAGGTTTCCCTGCAATCACTTTATTTCTGCAGTAAAGTCACTAATTTCTGCACCTTGAATCACTGCACTTCTATTTCTGTACTTCATCAGTCATTTCTGCCGAGGTTGTTTCTAAATTGACCTGTATTTGGATGCCGCAATCCTTCCTTCGATTCTGAGCATCAATTCACTAATAGCCTTACTTTCCTAGCTGAAGTTTCTGAATTTCCAGTTTCACCTCTGAATTTCGGATTGAGTTCTGCACATGAAGAATTCAGTCCCAAGTAGGTCAGTTTAGGTGTTATTGGTTTCGAAAGTTGTGTCAAAAGAAACTTCGAACCTTTACATCTTGTTTGACACTAGATACCACACTCGAAGTCAGCTTACCTCATTTCTTTTGCATTTGGCACGCAATGTTAATGTATTGGCACTGATCTTGTATGAATTTATTTCAGCATGCATTCAGCTCATTATTTCTGAATTTTGTGTCGAGACCCAATCTGCCATTTAGTTTTATTCTCTGCACTTTCAGTTAGTAATGCTGATAGTGTATCAAGTGCAGCCTCATGTCTGATTTGGATCAAGATTAACACATCTCGTAGTTACTTTTGTGTTCGAGTTCACCATGCATTGTTAGTTTCAACAAGTGATCAGCAATTGCAATTTTTGCCTCTCATTTAGTTTTCATTCTTGGTTGAAACCCAAAACCCAAATTACATTCGAAACCCGAAATTCTCAAACGACACCCAAATACAAGCGCGAATCAAACACTACAACTAGTCCCCGAGAAAAATACGACCTGTGGCCCCTATATTACATTTTCATGCTTTTGATTGTAAAAAGGGTTTCCAGCTATTCATTGATTATTTAAATTTGATGAGCCCATATATTTCGTGACAAATTAAACTAGTAGATTTGGGCTCGATCAGTGACCCAATAGGTTCTCGTAACGTTGGCAATGTGTCTAAACTACTTTAGACACATAAGCAATGAGCGACATCTAGCAATACATCATTGCTACCCAAGTAACAAGAAAAGTCGAGATCCGACTAAACCTCCGTGTCTATGATAATGTATAACCTTGTCCTTCTATCCTCGATATCTAGATTGACCAATGAGGCATAAACCATGTCATCCTCAATCAATCTTGTGTTTCTTGATCCCCGAGTAGACTCACTCAAACAAATGAGCTCAATATCTTATATTGACTCATTTGAGCATGACCATGTATTTTAGTAGTCCTACTCGATCAAGGGGCCCACAGATATCACTCCCGTCATATGGGAGGGATAGATCCCAGCTACATCACTCACATCCCTCCGCATAATTCATTACATACTTAGTGATCACCTTTATAGTTCACCCTGTTATGGGTGACGTTTGACGATACCAAAGTACATAACTCCTTATGTAGGGAACCGTAGTGACTTCAGGTCTAAGGACTATTCATACTAATAGTCACATGAGAAAGTTTATGACACTCATATGTCAATCTATGAAACTTTCTCATGGCGGGTCAATTCAATACACATTCTCCAATGTATACCCATGTGCCAACTTGATATCGCATATCCATGACTTGTGAGCTCAAGTCATCAGTTGACCTACATGCTAGTCTCCATGCATTAATATTGTCCTTGAATATTAATACTTGACTAGGAATGATTTAGAGTAGTGTTCTCTACATCATCTCATTATCGATTCAACCAATCGATATGATGTAGATAAGAACCTACTACCCAAGGATATTATTATACTAAGTTATTTGGCACAAATACATAGTAAGTATAATAACCAATCATGCCTTTATTAATTATAGAATATGATACAAAATGTCCCTAGTCAATCATCACATAATTGGCACTAGGGCTCCTAGTAACAGTCGAGGAAGTCACCATTCAAGGTGGACTGAAGTTTTGAGCAGGTCAGCTCCCACACGCCACTCAGCTCAGTGTCCTCGATCAGGCGCGTGGCTACCCACATTGTTGGGGCAATCGGCCTTGAGATGATCTGGAGGATCATGATGTTTTGATGTGTGGGCAATATAGTTAAGTAAGGATTTGTGCTGGACTAATATGTGTACATGAGTATGCAGGTGTACAGGTACACATGGACTTGGTTGATGTATTCAGGTGAAGGATGATATGGAGGCAAGCTGGAAGCCTATGTGCGCATTCGAGAGACTGTTGGATAGCAGGGATGATGAGCCAAGGGATGCGGACTTCGAGGCGTACGTGAAGGGAGGCATGGAGGCAAGCTGGAGGCTTGCGTGCGTATTCGAGGGACGAGGGCTGAAGATGAAGAGGGCGTGAAGGCAACAGTCAAGGTTGTTGGTGAAGAGTCAACTGAGTTGTGAGGTCTGAGTATGAGTGTTTGTACTCAGGGGCTAAGACGAGAGGGTTTGAGTGCTGAGAGACATGTATTCGGGAGTGTAACCCTAGGCTTGGGTGTGTACCTGTCTACTGGCCGTGGGGCAGTCGCCTGGTGTAGGCTGGCACAGGGTGGCAGATTCGAACGTTGTACTGTAACGGTCGAATCTGAGTGGGACTAGTCGACTGGCCATGGGGCAGTCGACTGGTAGCGGCCTGAGATGACTCGAGCCCTATTTAAAGGAGCTCGTTTCATGCTTGCGTCTCTTGACGAAACTTGCTTGGGTAAAGTGAGTTAGTAGTCTTTTGTGCTCAGAGTGTCGCCCGTGATTATGGCAAGGTTTCTCCACCCACAAGGAGCGACAGATTTAGCCGGAGGTTATCCGGGGCGTGATCCACCGATGGATTCTTGGATTAGTCACTCGTCCGGGGTGGATACCAAGTAAATCTGGTTTGTTAGCATTGTTCTCTATTGTTAGTTTATTTCTATTTGTATTTCCGCTACGCTAACCTCTTTGTAGAGTAAACAACGATAAAGTGCTATTCACCCCCCCTCTAGCAACGTCTTCGATCTATCAATTGGTATAAGAGAAAAGGACCGCTCTCGTTGGACTAATCGCCAAGGGAGCACACGCTAGAGGAAGAAGGACAATGGAAGATAAGTTGGGGAAGACATCTACACTCCACCGCTCTATGATCATCAAGATTTCAACTTTTGGAGGGCGAGGATCGAAACTTGGTTTGGAATGGAGTGGGAACTAAGAATTGCGCTTGAAGATGTTGGAAACTGGATGGCTAGAGAGGGGGGGGGGTGAATATAGCCAAACACTTGGACTTGGCTCTTTTCGAATTTTCTCTGCACTTAAGTTAGTAGCAGCGGAAACAAAACAAATGCAAAGAATAGAAATGAAGAACAGAAATCAAAACAAAGAAAGCAAACCAGACGACAGGATATACAAGGTTTGGGGATAACTTGCCCCTACTCCTTGGCGTGCCCGTAAGGTGGGCGATGCCTTGATCGTCGGCAGATCAAGCCATGGTGACCCGGATAAAACAGCGCCTCCTTCTCGGTGGAGAAACCTCTCCACAAGCGTCTCAATAGGATACAAGATAAGCTCACGAGACTAAGAGAAGGATAGCTCACAAAGATGAAACAAGAACGCTCAAGCACCAAGCAACAGAGAGCACAACACACAGCCGAGCAAAACTCCTCAAGTTCCCTGTCTGTTTTCCCCTTGTTGTCGCTCCTCTGCTTCCAACCTCGTCTTAAGCATCTGCTCCCATCACCAGGCTCTCCATCAGCATCCACTGAAGCCACAGCCTGACCCCCTGACTGTTAGTGATATGAGAGAAGTGTCCTAAGGCAATCGCCTTATGATTGTAAACATTTATTTTAATAAATGATAATTCACTATTTGAGTATACATGTTTGTATTTGATTGGGATCTTAAACTCATCTACTGAATGTCCGCAATACAATTCACAGCATAAGAGAATTTGTGATGGGATTACAACTAGTGATTATATCTAAATGTGCAAATGTGAAGTATTGAAAATATCCCTAGTCGATGAATTGATAAATACGGACACTATCAATTCTGTTGAGACTAGCATGGGTTATTCTCTAATCAGCTGATTCTCACTGGCTGGTGACATTGGGATGTCCGGAGATAAACATGGATGTTAGTTGAGGGAACTAGTTCATTGGAGTGACTAGCTGTAAGACTTCATATGGTTATCTATATAGATATGTCAATGAAGTTCTTACTGCGGCTTAAGTGTGATGTTCCTTTGACTTGCGGTGTTCAAGTTATCTTGGTCATGGAGACTTATACTTTAACATCTTAAACAAGCATCTCCAAGGAGGTGTGGACCTAGGATGATTGGGTATAAGCCGAAGTGCCCGAAGATGTTTGAACAACCTACAAAGGATTCACCACTCCTTGCGAGGAGATGTATACCCAGGCCTATCGTCGGATTGTTACTCAAAACCTCTGGCCAGAGTATATCATGTTTGTAGTGCGAGTCTCTAAAATACATGAGAGTAATTAGAAATCCAAAGAACGAGAAAGACATTACTTGGGCTAGGTGTGACGTAGTCAGCCTAGTGGGGACTGACACAAATAGTCCGTGTCCTGAACCAAGTGGGTATAAAATGGTGAAGGGAATGGGGCATGATTCATTAGAGCTGCTGAAGGGTGTCAGAATTACTTCTGAGGTCAACCGTTGATCTTTCGATTAATTGGGGGTCATGATGTACTACTAGGTGCTACTCATGATCGTTCTATAATTTGTTGATTATAGACGGCCAACATAAATCGAAAGCCTATTTAGTCACACGCACTACGAGTAATCCGAGGGATTTAAAATAAGTTAAAAATTAGATTTTCCGATCAAGAGAAATAAGTCGAATCTGAATTTATCAGAGGCGCAATGGAAGCTAAAATGGCTAAGTCTTTTGAAGGCTTATTGGGCAAATTAAATGAGTTTAATTCGCGATCGGTTCGTCTTGGTTTGGCCGGCCAAAGAGGGTGCCAAACCCCTTGGGTTGGCCGGCCACATTAAAGGGAAGAAACCAATTTAATTGATTTAATTAATAAAATAAATCTAGTGCGATTTATTTTATAAATTATGGATAAATAAATTTGTGTAAAGAAATTTATATAAATAAATTTATAGAAATTTATTCTTTTTATGGAAATTAAAATGATCCATGAAATGGTTTATTTTAATTTTATAAAATCAATTATGAATTGATTTTTCCATAATAAAAAAGTTTATAAATTTCTTATAAAATTTATTCCATAATAAAAGGGGAGATTAATTAGTTTTATTATAAAGTTAGTTATAATAAAACTTGGTAATTCATAAGAGAATTTATAGGATAAATTTCTTATGATAACTAATTAGTTTTATTATAAAGTTAGTTATAATAAAACTTGGTTTAAATGGAATAATTCATAAGAGAATTTATAAGATAAATTTCTTATGATAACTAATTCATTAATTAGTTTTATTATAAAGTTAGTTATAATAAAACTTAGTTTAAACGGAATAATTCATAAGAGAATTTATAGGATAAATTTCTTATGATAACTAATTCCGTTAATTCCGTTAAGAGGGAGACTTGGCAAGGGAGATGCTACTATATAAAGGAACCAAAGGCAAGCCCTTAATTCTAATGAAGCAATCAAGAGAAGTAGCTTCCTCTCCCTCTCTCTCTCTTACTCTCTATTCTCCCTTTCTTCCCCTTAGGGCCGGCGCCCTCATTGAGGATTAGGGCCGGCGCACCTTCATCCACCTAGGGCCGGCACATCTCCTTCCCTAGGGTTGGTTGCCGTGAGCTTCAAGAAGAAGGAGAAGCCAACCAAGAAGAAGAAGAAGCGGATCTCATCTCCTTCCTTCTCGGAATATTGATTCCGTTACTTTGGTGGTTAGTTTCCTATCTTTTCTCTTGTTCTTCTAGTTGTGCCTTTGGAGAATCTAGTAGTTCTCGTCGGCACAAAACTCGTGACTTTGCGAAGTCATCCCGAAGAGAACTCGGCGTGGACGCGAATAGAGGCGAAGCTTCCAAGGGACGCTACGCTTGGATCTCGTCCCTTACTTCGAGTTACGCGAGGTACTTGGTAAATTAGTTTACTTTTCCGCAAAGTTTTAATTTATGATTATGTCAACACATCATAAGGTTGCATGCTAGATACGTGGTTAAAATAATTTAGGAAATTATTTTATGCTAACTCTTCCGGTGCACGTAAAAATTTAAAATTTTACGAACCCGTATCCTTGTCGACATGCACCCGGTCCCAACACTGACTCCCTGAGCACTCAGTCCACTGAAGACCCTCTCCAGCTGAGCCTCCGTCAGTTGCCAGCTGCTCTCCAGACGCCGTTGAGACCTGAAACAAGGAAACAGCCAAACCTGCTCCAAGGAAAGCCTCCCG
Source organism: Boesenbergia rotunda (assembly GCA_024364735.1). NCBI lineage: Eukaryota > Viridiplantae > Streptophyta > Magnoliopsida > Zingiberales > Zingiberaceae > Boesenbergia > Boesenbergia rotunda. Next base: position 95,314 of record JAGFNQ010000454.1, read on the forward strand.
TTGACTCTCCTCCAATGTTTGAATTATCCCTGTAAAGCCTGCACACTCCAATAGAAGCTTAGCAACTCATATCAACATATATCAGCAGTGTATCAGAGAATCAGCAGAGAAAACAGTGCGATCAGAGCTTCTGACAGCGTATTTGAATTAAAGTTCTGCGTCTGATCGGCCACCAGACCGATCAGGAAGGACCCTGATTGGTCACCAGACTGATCCAGCAGTCTTCTACATACTCCTGATTGGTCACCAGACCAATCCAGGCTCCAGCCTGATCGGTCACCAGACCAATTAGGCTCCAGCCTGATCGGTCACCAGACCAATCAGGCTACTTCCAGACCAATCAGGCTCCATCCTGATCGGTCCAGGTCTGAGTGAACAGTAACCGCGGAAATCAAATCCTAAGTCTTTGATCGGTCACCCGACCGTTCAGAACCTGATCAGTAGGGGAACTCAACTCACTGAGTGCTCCCTGATTGGTCACCAGACCAATCAGGAGCCATTCAATGAGTGAAACACATACTCCCTGATCGGTCACCAGACCGTGACCGATCAGTCATCGCTAGATCGGTCACCAGACCAATCCACGAAGGAGCACCGTGCCAACACCCTGATTGGTCACCAGACCGATCCAGGGGCTCCAACCTAGCCCTCCAAGCTAGGGTTTCATCCACCTTAGCCCTCCAAGCTAAGGATTTTTCACCTAACCCTCCAAGTTGGGAATTTTCACCTAACCCTCCAAGTTAGGACTTTTCACCTAGCCCTCCAAGCAAGGACTTTTCACCCAACTCTTCCGAATTAGGACATTCCAAACCTAGCCCTCCAAGCTAGGACCTGACCCTCCAAGCCAAGACTTTTTCACCTAACTCTCCAAGTTGGGACTTTTCACCTAACCCTCCAAGTTAGGACTTTTCACCTAGCCCTCCAAGCTAGGACTTTTCACCCAACCCTTCCGAATTAGGACTTTTCCAAACCTAGCCCTCCAAGCTAGGACCTGACCCTCCAAGCCAGGACTTTTTCACCTAATTCTCCAAGATGGGAATTTGCACCTAACCCTCCAAGTTAGGACTTTTCACCTAGCCCTCTAAGCTAGGATTTTTCACCCAACTCTTCCGAATTAGGACTTTTCACACACCTAGCCCTCCAAGCTAGGATTTCATCCAACCTGGCTTCACTCACCAGGACCCGGTTTCACTCATCGGGATTTCCATCACCTGGCTTCCCTCACCAGGACCCAGCTTCACTCATCGGGATTTCATGCCCAGTCCTCGACTAGGACTTAACCCAAATTCGCTCAACCAAACTTAAATCATTGTCAAATACCAAAACAACAACCAGGCCAGACTGCATCAACAGAAGAGTCATTCAAGATTCCAAGGGATAAGCACGGGAAGAAGCTTAGGCATAGATATTGGAATCAAGAACAACAAGACCAATTCAAGGCAAATGAAAAGGTAATGGCAACTTTAGTTAATCTTTTACCTAACAATGTTTTGAATTGTGTAGGTAAATATCAAAATGTATATGAATTGTGGAATAAAGTGAAATAGTATCATGAGAACCCTATGCCAATTCATAAAGTGGAAGAGGTGGAAGAAAGAATTTTTGGTGACCAAAAAGATCAAGAGGAAGAAGAATTGATCATCTCATTGGGTGAAGAAGCACCCACCTCATCCAAAGAAGAAGTATTACCACCAAGGTTTGAGGGGGAGGAGAGACCCTCATCCGAACAAAAACAAGAACAAGTTCTAATATCTACCAAGGCCAAATCAAAAGAACACATTCTATGCTTTGGATGCAACCAAAAAGGACACTACA